>WHUY01000190.1:0-42504 GCA_015179035.1 Tirmania nivea
GCTTGTTCTGAGTAGGTTGTCTGAGCCTAGATCATTTCGAATGTGAGATGAGCATCGAGTTCTACAAGACGGTCTGCACATTCCTTAATGACGGCGAGTGCTGGAAGTTTTACTGCAGGGTTCGGGTTGATCTAATAGCAAGAGTTCTTGCCATACATAGCTTGAAAGGGTATGATACCAAGGGTGGTAGACAGAGTGTTGTTGTACGAGAATTCGGCCATAGTGATTAGTTCAGACCAGTTATCTTATTGGTAATTACAGTAGGCTCGTAAATATTGTTCCACAATTGCATTAATTCTCTTAGTTTGGCTATCAGTTTAGGGGTGGAAGGTGGTAGAAACCTTTTGCTGAATACTAATAAGCGATATGAGGGAACGAATGAATTCGGAGACAAATTGGATACTACAGTCGGACATGATTAAATTAGGAATTCCATGAAGTCAGAAGATATTGTCAAAGAAGAGCTTGACAATCTGTTTAGAAGTGACATCAGTTGTAGTAGGAATATAGTGAGCTATCTTGGAAAGTCGATTAACTACTATGAGTAAGGTATCAAATCCTTTAGAGATAGGGAGTTCTGTGACAAGGTCAAGGGAAACGGATGACCATTTCCGAAAGGGGACTTGCAGGGGTTTCAGGAGGCCGTAAGGGGCATGGCGAGCAGGCTTAATTCGGGCACATGTATCGCAGTTTTAGATGTATTAAGTGATAGTTTGGCGTATTTTTGGCTACCAGTAGTCTCATGAAACAAGCTCATAGGTTGCCACCAGACCAGGATGTCTAATAGTGGGGTGATCGTGATAGTTGTAAAGGATTCGGAGATGAATATCTAGTAAGTTGGGAACATAGATAAGATTGTTAATAAGGATAAGTCTATTGGAGATCTTGCACTTAGATAAAGGGACCACGGAGTGTTTCTTGACCTTTGTCTCAAGAGCAAGAATAATTTCTTTAGCGAGTTTGTCAGATTTCAGGGCAGTAAGAATATCCTCATTACTTACAATCGAGGCTGCAGAAAGGGAGAATTTTTTAGGGGGTATAAGGGCTTGCATTGGGTGACCGCATTCATCCCCCTCTTCAAGGAGATCTTCAGATCGTCTTGTTAGTGCATCGGCTTTTGTGTTCTGGCTACCAGGCCGGAAGATAATCTTAAAGTCATATTAGGCTAATTCTTGTGCCTATCATACTTGTCGCCATAAAAGGAGAGCTTTGGAGGTAAATGTTTGTAGATTGTGGTAGTCGGTAATGATAGTAAAGGGGCGTGGGAGTTAGTGAAGGTAGATATGCCATTTCTCAAGGGCCAAAATAATTGCGAGGAGTTCTTTATCCCTAATTCCATAGTTACATTCAGCGGGAGACATTTTTTTAGAGATAAAAGCAATAGGGTGAAGTACGAGTTTCTCGTTTTCTAGATACTTCTGGGAGAGTATCCTGGAAGTAACGTAGTCCAAAGCATCAGTTTCTACGAGGGTTTCAAGGTCAGGGTCAAAATATCGGAGGACAGGAGTAGAGGTAAAGGCTTTTTTGACAAGGCTAAAAACCTCCTCGCATGTGTCGTCTCAAGTATAAGGGACATCCTTTCGAAGCAGGTTAAAGAGGGGTTGGCAGAGGTGTGAGTATTTATTGATGAAGTGCCAATAAAAGTTGACGAATCCGAGGAAACACTGAACGTCCTTCACTGATTTCGAGGTTTCCCAGTTGAGAATGGTGTTGACTTTCTTGAGGTCCATTTCTAGGCCTTGTTCGGAGATAATAAAACCAAGGAATGTAGTTTTATTAATAGAGAATTTACATTTCTCTGGTTTGATGAATAGTCCAGCCTCTTTCAGCTTTTATAGGACTTTCCGTACCTGTTCCTTATGCTCTTTCAAGGATTTTGAGTAGATCAGGATATTGTTTATATAGCAAACACAAAAGATATCAAGATATTTTCGGAGTATGTCATTCATAAACCTTTGGGCTGTAGCTAGGGCATTAGTTAATCCGAAAGGCATAACGAGGAATTCAAAGAGTCCATAGTGGGTTCTGAAAGCAGTCTTCTATTCGTCACCTTCCCTAATCCGGATCTAGTTAAAGCAGGCTCGGAGGTCAAGACGGGTGAAGTATTTGCAGCCACGAATTTGGTGAAGGGTTTCTTCAATTCGTAGTAGGGGGTTTTGGTCCTTGATTGTAATATCGTTGAGGACCCAGTAATCGATACAAAGATGGAGAGAACCGTCTTTTTTCTTGACAAAGAGGATAGGAGATGCTGTAGAAGAAGAACTGGCTCGGATAAAGGATTTGTAGAAATTCTCATTAATCTATTCTCTGATTTCCTTTAATTCGGCATCTGACATAGAATGCATTTGTCCAAATGGAGGTTTAGCTTCTTCTTGAAGTGGAATTGCATGGTCGACATATCAGTAAGAGAGTAAAATTCGAGCTTCTTTTTCAGAGAAAAGGTTCAGATAGTCATGGTGTTCAGGGGGGACAAGTTTGGTAGCTAGTTCTAGGTCATCATCATTGTCCTCTTCTGGAGATGCATAAATTGCAGTAATGCATAACCGAGACTCTGGGTCTTTGATAGCTACTCCAAAGGCAGCTCGGGAGATAACTGAGATTCGGAGAGGCTTCAGAGTGTTTCTGGGAGGTTCTCAATGGGTTGGTGTTTGGGTAGGTAGGTAATAAGCATAGCAATACCCTCAGGTAAAGGCAATAGTATTGTAAGTTCAGTCGATTGAGGGATTATGAAGTCAGAGCCATAGTTTCTCAATGATCAGGTTCCAACCGGCTAGTTTAATGATGTAAAAGGTCAGAACCTCCAGATGCTGGTTGATCATAAGTTTTAGAGTACAGGTGTAGGTGATTTGCCCCACTAGGGAGTGTTTACCATCAGCAAGTACAAGATCCTTAGGTTTCGGCTTCAAGTTCAAAGGCAAGTTCATGTTCAAGGCAAAGTCAAGGTCGATAAACTGGGAGCTTGCTCCTGAGTCTACTATGCAAGTAGCTGAATGGTTTTTATTAACCAAGCAAGGCAAGATAAGTGGATCCTCAGATCCCAAGTCATGAGTAACAGAAATTATAGAAATGATTAAAGCAGAAGTAAGGTGGCGTCGTCGAGCAAGTCATTGATGAGTCTTACGAGAAACAATAGGCAGAACATAACCGATTCCTTAGAGATGAACCTCTTCTAGAGTAGAAAATGAATTCGGACTAACAAAAGAAACAAGATCAGGAGAGATAGCACCAGGAAGCATTCTAGTACTCTTTAAACTGCCATCATTATTCGAAGAGAGCACTAGTTTTTTGGCACCTCAAAAAGGACCTGAGAGCTGGAAGTTGGAATATCTGGTTGAGGAGTAGTACTAGTAGTGGCTAGCTTCTTACTTTTTGTAGAGATAGGGTAATCGGTGGCCCAATGACCTAGTCCTCCGCAATACATGCAGAGTTTATTATCTTGTCGGTATTTGCAGATTTCTTCCATAAGGGGGCCACATTTGCGAGAAATAGAAAGGTCCATAGGTCCAGGAGCGGTTCCAGTGGAGGTTAAAGGGCCCGGTTTTGGTATAGAGGATTGTTGTCCAGATCTTGTGGTCTTGGGAGAGTTTCATAATTAGAGCAGTTTGGCATGGTTATCCAACTTAATACAAAGTCGGATGAATTCATCAAAATCTTCAAGAGGAGAGGTTTGGTAAGAGAAAGTTGTCCTGAGGTTGTGATTAGCTCTGTTAGTAAAGAATGAAATTTTCGTTCAGTGGTCTAGGTTGAGAATTGCAGTATAAGTGGCAAATTCGACATGGTAAGTAGAGCAGTCTTTGCCTCCTTGCTTAAGAGCAAGGAGCTTTCGCTCTGCTGTAGCTTTTGCATCTGGATCGTCATAGGCATTTTTCAATGCTGTTACAAATTCATTATAGGTGTCGAAGTCGATAGTTCTTTAGGTCCGGTCGAGGTATGGTTCGAACCAGTCTGCAGTGGAGCCTGTCAAGTAAGAGGCTACATAGGCGATTTTTACTGCATCGTTAGTGTAGTGTATAGGGTCAGAGGAAAAGACTAGTACTAGCTTGGTCATGAATCTGGTGAACTTAGACCTAGTACCATCAAAGTTCTCTAGTTCATGGAGCTTAGGAGCATGAAAAGAGGATTGCGTTGGAGTGGCCGTCTGTGGAGTCATGTTAGGGGCAGTTATTTCCATACTCGTATCCCCTATTGTAGTAGGCCCAACAGCATTCTGCTATTATTGAGGTATTAGTTGTGGGAATATTGAAGATACTTAGTATTCCATAACCGAAGTGTATTCCAGCTCCAAAGGCTTCATAGATAGGTGAATAAAGGGATGTCAGGGTCCCTGGAGGTATAGTAGGGAAAACAGAGGGAGGTGGAGGAGGGGCATTCCAAAGGGTACCTGCTAGAGTTCATCATTCATTATCTTTGGAAGGTAGAGCTGTCTAAGCAAAAGATACCATAGTGTATAGTAGAGACTATAGGTCACACAACAAAGTGTTACGAATCATTCTCAGAGAATCACCTGTGATGCGGGTGAAGTATTTTATCTGGCACTCTAGTGAGCGGTTACACAGGCGTCGCACTTGTAGGGGTATTATATGTATGATCGAGGTAGTAGGAGACTTGGGCGAAACCTGAGTCGACAAGGAATGGAGGAGCAGAGTAGTCTAGACTACACTCAAGTAGGGGGTGAACGGGATATTATTTCTAGGTACAAGGAAGAGAATAAGTTATTGCGTAAAGAAGAAAATACATAGCAGAAATTAGCCCTTTTTATAAACAATTCGGTTTCCTTCTTAAGAGTCATGCCACTGGCTAGCACGACTATTAAAGTATCCCAATTCGAGTCATAATAGAAGGATGCACAAGCAATACTCGAAAGGTGCACTAATAAGGTTCCCAGAGTGCAAATTCTTCAATACTAATGAGAAGGAGCATAGGAAAACAGTGAATAAGGGTAGTGCAAGAGGATCGATTTCTTATTTGAGAGTCGTGCCAGTACTGGCACGACTCTTGCAGTTCAAAGGAAGTAAGGGTATCCGACTAGACTATTCTAGTCGATTCCCTAGTTAAGTGAGTACTTAGTTTGGACTTCCGAGATGTGGTTAGTCGCCGAACTAGTCCAGAACAGGGATCAGGTATGAGAATGATCGACGAGCATCGGTTCCAGGGAATCAGGTCTTGGCTAGTGTACTTATGCCGGCAAGTATGCAAGTTGCTAATATATGACAGGGGCTAGGGATTGACAAGGTTGGGTTTATAATATTTTGCCTGTCCTTGTAGTCCTTTTGTAAGGTCTGCAAGTTCAACCTATTAGTGTTCAAACTCGGTAGCTCCATCCCGAATAATATGAGCTAATAGTTAGTTGTATTATTTTGGACTTATAGTAGGAGGTGTGGCTCTAGTGGGGCATAGTGGTAGATATATCGTATATTGAGAAGAGGTATTACTACTTGCTCGCTGTAGTGGTTATTGAGTTAGTAGGTCTATTCGATATAATAGACCTAGTAGGAACCCTTGCAGGTATGATGTTAATTTATCTGAAGAATAGAATTGTTGTCTAGAAGATCCCATTCCTTATGAGAGGATATCTTCCATTGGCATATCGTCTTCAGTATATATACCCAATTGTAGAAGATTATGTGGGCGCTGTGTGATAGTATGGGGTATGATATCTAGTAGTTATATAAATTGGTAGGGCTGGCTAGACCCTCTTAGTATCTAGGAGTTAGACATGATGATTTGAGTATATAGTTTAAATAAGATGAGAATTACTTGTCTACAAAGTAATATTATAGGGGCCCTATTAACCTTTATAATGCTCTTGCAACTAGAAAATAGGACGGCCATACTTCTACTGCCGTAATGATACTTATTCCGAAACATAGAATAATATCCTACTGCAGAAAGTTTAATCTACTTTAATGCTTTCTAATAGATCTTATTTCGTAATACAAAATAAATCTTTTATTAGTCAGGAATAAAGTAAGCTAGACTTAGAACTTTGTAGGCTTCATGTACTCGAAGTGCTCTTGCTTTTGAATACTCTTGATAGTAGAATTAGATTCAACTGGGAACTACTCTCACTATTTATAATGCATAGTGATAGTAGATATTTCTTAATAAAATATTTTGGAGGATACATACCTACCCATTACTTCTTCAGAATTTCTTCCTAAGTGTTATGCCATCTATACCATTATTAATGCAGTCGTAATCTATGCTCATTGTCACAGGTTACTAGCTCGAATATAGAAAAGATTCCCTTACCTGTATGTTTCATATACTTTGCTTAAGTTGACTTATTCCATTAAAGAATACTTAGCCGAAATAACTAATTTCTACTTCTAATATAACGCTAATCCCTGATACTATCGAATAAATACCCGACAGTATTATAGAGTCATCATATTTGAGCTTACGATAGTGTTTTCTTAATAGTATCTAGTATCTATTGAAAATAATTTTCAACTGCTTATAACTCTATTAATAGAGACTCTTGGGTCACAAATAGATTATCATTAAAAAGGCGTCAATACATAGAAGATCATAGAATCTTAATTCATCTTGATGCCTATATTATTTGTGGAGTTGTTATCAATAATAGATAAACTTCCTTATAGATTTAATTAATCTTACGAAAGGTCTTATAACTCAATGAGTATTACTCAGATCATAGAATGGATTGCGGAAATGGAATCAGGGCGATAAATAGGCCTAGATACAACTTTGACATATTAAATTCGGAGAACTTTATATTTCAAGCGTATCTTTAGCCTTAGACTAGGGCGCACTCCCTTATAATATTATCGGACACACTTTGGTCTAAAGTACGCCCTCATAGCTTCATTATTTTATTTATTTTTACCGAGTTATTTTCCTAAAGTTCAAGGTAATAACTTTAGTTTAGGGTAATACTAAGACTTTAGGGTAACAGCTAGTATAGCTAGTATATGTGTATATAGTCAGTGTATTCATTTAGATATAACTATTGAACTATTGATCGAATACTTATAAAACTTAAACCGTAGCTTCCTCAAGAGTCTATGGGCATGCCATAAGGGTCTTAACTATCTATGATAGTTATATACTACTCCGGGGTTCATACCCATTTTATATACTTATTACTTATAGATAAGTATTAGAAAAGCTTGTACTACACTGCTATGAGTGTACCTAGAGTTCATATGGATATCTAGAGTCGTTCTATAGGAGCTCAAGTACCTATGGTAGGGCTGGATGTCACCCTATAATACCTCCAATATCAACAGTGGTATGCCTCCAATATTGACTATAGTATACCTCTAATATCGACAGTGGCATATATCTAATATCGACAGTGGCATGCCTCTAGTATTGACTCTGCCACGCCTGGGTAAAACAAAGCAAGTTCCTCTAATGGAGGTAAACACATTACCATACCTTCAATATATGCAAGTGTAGCTGACAGCTATAAGAATTATCTATACAATCTAGGAAGAGAGAGGAGAGTTTCTATGCCTCCAATATTGACAGTAGTATGCCTCTGATATTGACTCTACCATGCCTATGTGTGACCAATAAAGTTCCTCTAACAGAGGTGAGAGTATAACCTGACCTCCAATATATTCAAGCATTACTGACCACACTTAGAATTATCTACGTAATCTAGGAAGAGGAAGGAGAGTTTCCATACCTCCGATATTAATAGTGGTATGCCTCCAATGTTCACTTTACCATACCTGTGTGAGACTAAGTAAGTTCCTCTAACTAAGGTGAGAGCATGGCCAGATTTCTAATATATGTAGACATTGCTGACTATTCTCAAAATTATCGACGCGATCCCGGAAGAGGGAGAAAAGTTTCTATGCCTCCGATGTTAATACTGCTGTGCCTATAATGCCGATACTGCCTTCTCTCTGATGTCAATAGTGCCATATCTATAATGTCGCTTCCACCCACCCTCCAATGTCAATACTGCCTTGCTTCCGATGGCAACACTACCCTGCTTCCGATATCAACATTGCTTTACCTCCGATATCTACACTTCTATACCTTATCTTTGGATCAATATGTGCTAGCTAAGAGCTAGGTTGTTGTGCAGGTGGTTTTAGAAGCATCATTCTATGTTTACATCAAGGTCAGATACTATAAGCTAGTAATAGCCCTCAACAGGGGCTGTAGAAAGTTGGTTAGGTTTTAGATACTCTAGCGTACTATAGGACAATCTTTCATATATATATATGTATCAGAATACTATGAATATTTATTATACTTAGTTACTAGTACTGTTTTAATATTGGGAATATCTTATTACCTGGAACAAACCTCTACTGTGGGGAAGCTGATAACATATCCCTTACGGACTAAACAGCTAAGGCATCATACAAGATATAGATAATTCGGAATGCGTCAGATTATCCTCTTCCAGTATATAAGTTATCTCTAAGTCGGGTAGAACTATGATGAGACTAAGGATATCAAGCCCAGTATCCTGGTAAAAAGGACTCTGACGCCTGGTGTCTTGGTATCATAGGTTAGATTGATAGCCTATAGAGATAGAAAGGCATCCTGATATTAAGAGTATAGGACCATAGCATTCGAAAGCCAGTGATCGTGATCAGGGCTTACTAGGTTATTAGTTTGCTTCTAGAGACACCTGTATCACTAGAGACATGAGCAGTAAACTATATTCATTCGTAATGGTATAGTACTAGTAAATCGTATACTATAATGATAACTTTATAATGTAAGTATATAGTCGACTAAGTATAGGTTGATATATCTATTATATTTATTTTTTTAGTACTGACATTAAGATGTTCTCTAGTGACCTTATACTTTTCTACTCATTATATATATTATATTTGTCATCCAAGTACCGATATTAAGATCTTTTCTAATAACTTTATACTTTTCCACTCATTATATTGTTTATATATATACTTTAGATTATTCTTCTTAATTATAGTAGTCTCATCAGATATTTTTTTTCTTAGTATTGATACTAGGATATTCTTTGATGACTTTATTATTCTTTCTTACTCATTTTATATTTGTCTTTTTGATGCCAATATTGAGATTATTTCTAGTAACCTTATACTTTTCCACTTATCATATTATTCATATTATATATACTTTTTAGATTATTATCTTCTTTAGTTATAATGCTCTTATTTTTATTATTTTCTTTGTTTTTATTATTCTTTTTATTCATATTATTATTCATATTTATATTCTCGTTATTCTACTATTATTTTTGACTACTTTCTTATATATTACTTTTATATCATTTCTTATTTTACTATATTTTTATTATTACTATTTCTGTTCTTAGGTCTAATATTAATATTTTTTAGTAGCTTAGTAATCTTCTCTAAAATAGCTTATAAGACTAAAACTAATAGAGTTAATATTAATATCTTCTATTAGCCCAACAAGTTTTTTCTAAGATACTTGTTTCTCTTTATATAGTATTTTTATCCTTCTGTCTCACTTTTAACTATTTTTACTATTCTTAGTGTCTTTCATGTTATTTTTTTTTCTTATAACTGGAACTTTATGTAGTCAATATTAATGTCTTTTGGCAGGTAGCTCAATAAGTCCTTCTAAAATAGCTTATGATACTGAAACTAATAGAGTCAATATTAATACCTTCTATTAGTCTAATAAGTTTATTCCAAAATACTTATTTCTCTTTTTATAGTATTTTAACCTTGTTTTTATTATTTTTGATATTTTTTCTACTCTTTTTCTTGCTCTATATTAAAGTAGTATTTGGTCTTACTTTATACTAATCTATATTCAATTTTATATTAATGTTACATCCTCTCTATATTAGTATAAGGTTTTTTATCTTGTTTTTTTTTTTTTTTTTTTTCGTCTTCTATTTCTATATAGGTTCCTTTAGCTACTTAGTATTTTTTAGCTCTATAGGCTCTTTTCATTTTTACCTTTTGCTTACTCCTATAATACCAGAGCTTTATATTCATAGATTAATATTTGTTCTATCTGTTATTCTCCTTATTTTATAACTTTTTACCTGATGTCAGACTTCTTTTACCTATTATTATGCTTCTATCAGATTTCTATTTACTGTTTTTTTAGTGGGCTTCCTTACCTTTGTATTCATTATGACTTTTTCTTAGATTTCTACTTGGGCTTTTGGTTTCAATATTTCTATATAGTTTCATATAGTATTTCTATTATACTTCTTTGGTAACTAATAGTTTCTTTAGTGGGTCTCTTTAGTTTTATATTTACTATAATCTTTTAGACTTCTACTTTCACTTTTAGTTTATGGCTTCTGAACAATACTTTCTTTTAGTATTTTTATATAGTTTTATATTATATTTATATCATATTTCTTTAGTGTCTTAGCTACTATTATTTCTATTTCTTATAGCCCATTAATATCATTCTTCCTACTTCATACTTCTTGTTTTTACCCTTATAAGCTCTTATATTCTGGCTAATGTGTCTAGTACTACAAGACGAATACAAAGCCTCAAAGGACTTCAACCATAAAGGAGAGCTACTATTATAGCTTGATACTAGAATAGCTTCATTATAGCAATATGAGTAGATAGTCTTACTACCAAGTAAGTGGTAAGTGACTAGCAAGCGATAGAATCTACTAGAATAAGTGAACATAAACGTTTAAATGATAAAATAGCTATATGCTTTTCTGTAGCAAGTAGAGTAATAGCTAGTAAGAGTAGGAGTTTGATTAGTTGCTTTTGTCATTATCATATTAATATAAGGAGTTCAATCACTTTCTATTATTAATATCAATTGAGATTAGGATATACAATAGTATGTAATTAGTATCTATAAAAGACCTTCTAGCTTTTTCTTCTATTTTACTCTTCGTTCTCTATATAATATCTTATATTTTAGTCTTGCTAATATAATTCTTTATATCTATATTCTTTTTATATTCTAGTAGTAGTTGTAGAGCTAATGCAAGTTATACTTCTTTATCCCTATCCTATATTTTTACAGTAATACCTTATATCTCTAGTTAGTGTATACTACAGCTCGAGTTTTGGTAATGAAAAGCTAGCTAGATCTATAAAAAAGGTAAAAAAACTTAGTCTTTAGCTTTATTTAGCTAGCTTTTACCCTAAGTAGGTCAAAATGATTATTAAAAACTTGTAAAAACTTTATAAATTATTAAAAATAAAGGCAAAACTTAAGCCAATTATCTATACTATCTTTAGTAATTAATACTAGCATTACTTATTATTTTTAGGCTTTATTTTTAGCTATATATATATTCAAGATTATATATTGATAATCTATATCTTTTATCTTCATTTGCGACTACATATATATTTAAAAGTATATATTAATAATCTATATTCTCACAATACCTTATATCCCTACTTAGCTACTGATAAGTCTTTTAGTAGCTACTATGAGTATTACTTATTATTCTCGATCATTATTATTATCTATATATACATATAAGAGCATATAGTTCTAATCTATATTCCTATAGTACTTTATATCCATAGCTGTTAATATATATTCTAGCAGCTGATACTAGTATCACTTAATATGCATAGTTTTGTCCATGGTCTTATCTATGGTCTTACCTATATTCTATATCCTTACAATATCTTATATTCTAGTAGTTAATATAAGTATTACCTTTAATTTATATTCCTATGATTATAATACCTATGATGCCCTATTGAGTAGTGCATATAACAGATATATCTATTCTTACAACTATATCGACTATAGTATACTACTGTGCAGTATATATTATAGCTATATTCATGCCTTTATAGGCTCTCTAGAGTTACATCCATAGTCCATACTATAGTCTATACTATTATATTAGTCCTACTAATTTATTATACTTCTAAATATCATACTCTATATATCAGTAAAAAATCTAATTGACGTCTGATACCTTAGATACCCTAGATGCTTTGGATACAAACTGAAGATCACAAAGCCAGAGGGTTAACAAATTTGTATCTAGATATAACTATACTATTAAAATATATTATATATAACTTGCACCTTTACAGATGGATTGCCTATAGTATATGTATAGTCAGACATATTATATATATTCTACATATTGGAGAAGTTAGCAATATATGCTATTAACCTTCAAACGCTATAAATTAATAACGTTATATCTATAATATTACACCTAGTCTTATATATATCTTTCAGATATTAATAATGCTTGCATACAAATGTAATGGATATTATTATTAAGTATATACTATTCTTACATTCTTAATATAGAATCAAAAAAGTAATCGAAATACATAATAAAATAGTTGAATAGTAAATATAGTAAACACAGGCCAGGTAAATAGCTGAACAGCAGCAGAATTAAATAGCAAGTGGGGCAAACAGTAGAATAGCAAAGAGGTTTGATAGTCATAAGTACAAAACCTAAATAGCAAGTAAGATAAATAGTAGAATAGTAATAGAGTTTAACAGCTGGTAAGCTGAATAGGTGAATAGAAAGGGAGTTTGACAGCAGGCGAGCTGAATAAGTAAATAGCAAACGAGCTAAATAGGTGAACAGCAGGCGAGCCAAACAGCTGAATAAGAAGGGAGTTTGATAGCCAGCAAGTACAACAGTTTAATAGGAATAGAGTTTGACAGACAGCGACCTGAATAGCTGAATAGGAGGGAGTTTGATAGGTAGTGAGCTGAACAGCAGAATAGGAAAGGAGTTTGACAGCCGGGGAGTAAACAGCTTAACAGGAATAGAGTTTGACAGGCAGCGAATTGAATAGCTGAATAGGAAGGGGGGTTGATAGCAGGTGAGCTGAATAGGTGAACAGCAGGCGAGATAAATAGCAGGCGAGCTGAATCAGTGAATAGCAGACAAGTTGAATAGTAGGCGAGAATAGTAGGCGAGCTGAATAACTGAATAGCATACGAGGAGAAGACTAGTGTAGCAAGGGAGTTTGTTAGACGGGAAGTTCAATAGTAGAATAGGAAGCGAGTTTGACAATAGGCGAACTGAATAGATAAATAGTAAGCAAGCTAAAGAGCAGTATAGTAAGGGAGTTTGTTAGCTAGCAGGTTCAACAGCTTAAAAGGAAGAGAGTTTGATAGCTGGCGAGCTAAACAGCTGGTGAGCTGAATAAATGAACAGTAGGTGAGCTGAACAGCAGGCAAGCCAAATCGGTGAATAGCAGGCGAGCTGAATAGCAGGCGAGCTGAATTGCTGAACAGTATACGAGCTGAAGAGCAGCATAGGAAGAGAGTTTATTAGCTGGTGAGTTCAACAGCTTAATAGAAAGGGAGTTTGACAGCAAGGGAGCTGAATAGATGAATAGTAGATGAGCTGAATAGTAGGTGAGCTAAATAGCTAAATAGTGAGTAAGTAAAAGAGCTGTATAGCAAGGGAGTTTAACAGTTGGCAAGCTGAAGAGGTGAATAGAAAAGAAGTATAACAGTTAGTCTAGTTTGTAATAGTTGGTGAGCTAAATAATTGAACAGTAAAGGAGTTTGTTAGCTGGCGAGTTTAATAGCAGAATAGCAAGTAAGTTTGACAGCAGGCGAGCTAAATAGATAAACAGCAAGCGGGCCGTAGACTAGCATAGTAAGGGAGTTTGTTAGCTGGCGAGTTTAACAGTTTAACAAGAAGAGAGTTTAACCGCAGGTGAACTAAATAGTTGGCGAGCTAAATAAAAAAAGGAGTTTGATAGGCAGCAAACTAAATAGCTGAATAAAAAGAGAGTCTAACAAATAGTAAACTGAATAGCTGAATATGAAGGAGGTTTAATAGGCAGCAAAATAAACAACTGAATAAAAAGAGGGTTTGATCGCAAGTGAGCTGAATAGGTAAATAGCAGACAAGCTCAATGATAGGCGAGCTGAATAGTAGGTAAATTGAACAGTAGGCGAGCTAAACAGTAGACAAGCTGAACAACAGGCGAGCTAAGCTAAATTGAATAGTACTAAGAATCATAGTCCTACTTTGAGTATTAGTAAGTATAGAAGATAGAGAGAGGGTAGTATACCTAGGGAATAAGATAAGAGAGTAGTGGCAGAATAGATCACTAGTACATATAAGTGATTGATAATGGGAGTACTAAAAAGGAAGGGAGAGAATACCAAACCCATAAGTTTGAAGAATCAACTTGTATTAGATACTATTTATAGGATGAGTAATATTAGGATAGAGATTATATAATAAAACTAGATCATGATGAAGTATATATAATCAAACTATATTAAGATGTAATCTAATTAGTACAATATGATATGGAGGAGGTTGAACCAACTAGACTAGTTAGGATAAAGGTAGTATTAATAAGCTTTATCCAGATAAAGTTTATTATTATTATACATCAGGATAACTATGATACCCTAGATATGAATGCGCATCAGGACACTGATGAGTAGTATTTGGATACCAATTTTTTTTTCCTAATATACTATTATACAATATTTATATAACCTTCTATAATTTAGCATAGATACAAAAGATAATATACCTAGTATAGGTAATTGACCTAAGTTTTGCCTTCATTTTTGATGATCTACAGAGTTTTTATAAGTTCTTGATAATCATTTTGACTTATTTAGGGTAAAAGCTAGCTAAATAAGCTAAAGGCCCAGTTTTTGTATATTTTTTTGTCAATTTGGCTGGCTTTTAATTGCTAAAACTTGAGCCATAGTGTATACTAGATATACTAAATAGAAGATATCTTCTTACGAGAAATAGAGTCTTTTAGGTAGTAGTTCTATTCCTCAAATAAACTAATTTCATATCTATAAGGATTTCTACTAGGTAAATTATAATAAATAGACCTACTAATATAATAACTACTATAGTAAATAGAAAATAATACTTTCTCTCAATGCCTAACATGTCTATAACTATATTTTACTCAAGCTATATATTTTACTATCTTCTAAAAATAATATAACTAACTACTAGCCTATATTATTTAAGATAAGACTTCTAAGTTTGAATACTATTAAGCTGAAATCTTAGATCTCACTAGAGGTCTTTAAGTATAAGCTACTCTTCTAATCGAAACCCAAAAAGCCTATAAGATAGCTTAAGAGGCTTACCAAATAGTTTTTAAAAGTACAAAAGCTACTTGTAAGAATCTAAAGTTATTATGATAGTAAGTAACTGAGGAAGTGATAATACTTAAAGATTAGACTATAAGACAAAAAGATACTATTAAGTAATTAATAATATCTATTAATAAGATATTAGAAAAATAGTAGGGGTCCTTTGACTGATAAACTTATATAAAATATAAGTACAATTATTGATGTGGCTAAAAATAAGTTGGGTACTATTTAAGTTAATATAAGTAAGATAAGTAATTAGATACAGAAGATGATTAAGTAAGAATAAGATGATTATATTCAAAGTTATTAAACAAATTAGGAATCAGTAGACGTACTATTTTAATTAATTTAGACTTATAAACACAAGCTCAAATACTTACAAGAGTAGCTAATTGACTAACCAAAGTCTACAAAATAGACTTAATCAATTAATATAAATAGTTTTATCTATAATATCTATTCTAATCTTTTAGATAGTTGGGTACCCCTAGTACTACTATCTTTACTACTACTATCTCTACCTCTACCAATTAAGAAGACTAAAGTTCTATTTAAGAAGAAAGAATCCTATAACCTCCTACTACTTTTAAAGTTTAATAGAACTTTAAGTTAACTTAAGAAATTCCTAATGAAGATAAATTATACTTTTAAATATATGGCACTAATATATTCTACTTATAATGAAAAAATCCTATTCATAGCAAATCTACTTATAGGAAAAGTTAGCACCTGATATTATATTAACTTACATAAGGAAATACTAGATACTAACTCTGAATAGGTTAAATAGAATATGTTTAATATTTTTAAAAGTATATTTATTAATATCTACTAGAACTAGTATAAGTAGTGTAATATGAAGGTCTCTCTTTAGAAGAAATACTAAAAAAAGGATAAAGCTATAAAGAACTTTATTATTTAAATCAAGATTTAATATTTAGTAGTGAAACTACTATAAAAATAGCTTTAAGAGCACCTAATCAAAACTATTGAATTAGAAACTAGAGCCCATATAGTTTGAGTTAGTACTGATAAAGATATTCTTAATAAAGTACCTGTTAATATAGAGATATACTTCTAGGCTATTATAAATATTGAATCTTAGGTGGAATATGAAAAAGTAAGAAAAGTATATATACAGAGTTAGTTCCATTAAAAGGAATAAACTATTAGTATAAAAAATAAGATACTCTCTACTTTTAAGACTAATAAGAAAAAGTTCAAGAATTTCAATGATCAAATCTCAAAGCCAAAGTAGAAGATAAAAACTAAGCCTAATACTAAATCTAAATCTAAGTCTAATATTTTTTTCAAAAACAAAAAAAAGCCGAGCTAAGATATAGTTATCTATACTATATAGTAGGGTTAGAAGAAGGATATATAGTATATTAAGTATAGAGATAGGTTTTATATAATACATAACTATATAATTGAATAGAAACTATCAGCAGAGTTATAGAGAAAAGGTAAGACTAAGGAAAAAGTAAAAAAGGTAGTAATTATAGTAGTTATGGTAGAGCTACTTAAGATTTCTTTTGGTAAGATTATCAATGATAATAAATTGAACTATAGGGAAAATTTAGACTGTTAGAGACTCAAGTTATCTAGTATATTGAGTTAGATAGTCTTATAAGATTGGTTTTCTATTTATATGATTAAAAAAGATATTTTTATTGGTAGTTAGAAGGAGGAATATATTAGGAAACTTATGGATATTAACCCTACTTTTATTAGTTCTATTTCTCATAATTTGTCTTTCTCTACTTTTTCTTCTTTACTAAATAAAAATATTAAAATAAAGACAAAAAGAAAAGCTAATGATAAAGTAGCTTCTCTTATCAGCAAACTATAAAAAAGACTATAAAAGATAATAGTACTAGATATTTCTTTAAATAGAATTCAGAATCTCTTTTAAATAGAAAAATTAGGTATAAAAGTATTCAAATCTCTTAGGCTAAAATTTCTTATCTCTGTTAAGTTATTTTGGATATATAGAGAAATAAAAAGGGAACTTCCTATTAATACTTTAATTGATACTGATATAGAAGCTATAATTTTTGATACTGACTTTATTAACTAGATAATATTATTTTAAGTTAAAAAGAAAAAAGACTGAAATTAGAGAATACTAATAGCTCAATTCTTAAGAGGTCTAATATAGTATAAATCAGAAATCTATAGATAAAAGTCTCTGATATAATATCAAGAAAAAAAAATTAGTGTCTAGATGCTACTCATAAGCATCCTGATACACATACACATCTAGGACATCAGGGTCATTCTGATGTATAATAATAATAAACTTTATCTAGATGGAGCTTATTAATACGACCTTTATCCTAACTAGTCTAGTTGGTACAACCTCCTTTATATTGTATTATACTAATTAGATTATATCCTAATATAGTTTTCTTATATATACTTTGTTATGATCTAGTTTGGTTGTATAATTTCTATCCTGATATTGCTCATCCTATAAATAGTATCTAATACAAGTTGATTCTTTAAACTCACAGGCTTTTCATTCTACCCCTTCCTTTTTAGTATCCCTATTATCAATTACTTATATATGCTAGTGACCTATTCTGCTACTACTCTCTCACATTATTCCCTAGATATGCCACCTTACTATCTTCTACACTTACTAATACTCATAGTAGGACTATGACTCCTAGTACTATTCAATTTAGCAAAGCTTACCTGCTATTTAGCTCACCAGCTATTCAGCCCACTTGCTATTAAGCTTATCTGCTGTTCACCTATTCAGCTCACCTATAGTCAAATCCTCTTCCTATTTAACTGTTTAGTTCACTGCCTGTCAAACCTCCTTTATATTTAGCTGTTCAGTTCACTACCTATCAAACTCCCTTCATATTTACCTGTTTAGTTCACCTACTATTAAACTCCCTTACTATTCTGCTGTTGAACTTGCTGGCTAACAAACTCCCTTCCTATTTAGCTATTGAGCTCACTAACTATTACATTCTCTTTCTGTTCACCTCTTCAGCTTGTCAACTATCAAACTTCTTTGCTATGCAGCTCATTCGCTCGCTTGCTATTCAGCTATTTAGCTCACCTGCTGTTTAGCTTGTTTGCTCTTTACCTATTTAGCTCCCTTACTATCAAACCCCCTTCCTGTTGAGCTATTTAACTCACCGACTAACAAACTCCCTTACTATACTGCTCTTCAGCTCACTTGCTATTTATCTATCTAGTTCACCTGCTATCAAACTCACTACCTATTCTACTATTAAACTCCCTAGCTAACAAACTCCCTTCCTGTTCAGCTATTGAACTCACTGGCTAACAAACTCCCTTGTTATACTACTCTTCAGCTTGCTTGCTGTTCATCTATTCAGTTCACCTGCTGTCAAACTCACTGCTTATTCTACTATTGAACTTCCCGGCTAACAAACTCCCTTTCTATTTAGCTATTAAACTCGCTGGCTAACAAACTTCCTTGCTATGCTACTCTTCAGCTCACTTACTGTTTATTTATTTAGTTCGCCTGCTGTCAAACTTACTGCCTATTTTACTATTGAACTCTCTGGCTAATAAATTCCCTTCCTGTTCAACTGTTCAGCTCACCAACTATTACACTCCCTTTCTATTCACCTCTCCAGCTTGCCAACTATCAAACTCTTTTGCTATGCAGCTCTTTCGCTCGCTCATTCAGCTTACCTGCTGTTCAGCTCCCCTACTATTCACCTATTTACCTCCTTTGCTATTAAAACCCCTTTTTGTTAAACTATTGAACTTACTGACTAATAAACCCACTTGCTATACAGCTCTTTAGCTCGTATGCTATTCAGGTATTCAGCTCGCCTGCTATTCAGCTCACCTGCTATTCACTAATTCAGCTCACCTGCTATTTATCTTGCCTGCTATTCAGCTCGCCTGCTATTCAGCTCGCCTGTTATTCAATTCGCCTACTGTTCTGCTCACCGACTATTCACCTATTCCGCTCGCCTACTATCAACACCTGTTTCTATTTAGCTGTTCAGTTCACTGCCTATTAAACTCTATTCCTGTTAAGCTGTGGAACTCCCCAGCTATCAAACTCCCTTTCTATTTGGTTGTTCAGCTCACTGCTTGTCAAACTCCCTTCTATTCAGCTGTTTAGCTCGCTGCCTATTAAACTCTATTCCTATTAAACTATTGCACTCGCTAGCTATCAAACTCCCTTCTTATTTAGCTATTTAGCTTGCCTGCTATTCACCTATTTAGCTCGCCTGCTGTTCAGCTATTGAGCTCGCCTGCTGTCAAACTCCCTTCCTATTCACCTATTCAGCTCGCCAGCTGTCAAACTCCATTACTGTTCTACTATTTATCTCACTTACTATTTAGGTTTTATACTTACAACTATCAAACTTCCTTACTATTTTGCTATTTGCTCCACTTGCTATTTAATTCCACTGCTGTTCAGCTATTCAACTGTTTTGTTATATATTTTGATTACTATTTCGGTTCTATATTCAGAATATAAGAATAGTATATACTTAATAACAATATCTATTGTATTTGTATGCAGGCGCTATTAATATCTGAAAAATATATGTGAGACTAGGTATAATATTATGGACATTACATTATTAAACCATGGTATCCAAAAGTTAATAGGATGTATTGCTGACTTCTCCAATATGTAGAATATATAGAATACATCCAAGTATACATATACTATAGGTAATCCGTCCCTAAAGATACAAGTTATATATAATATATTTTAATATTGTAGTTACATCCAGATACAAATTTGTTAACCCCTTAGCTTTATGATCTTCAGTTTATATCTAGGGCGTCTAGAGTATCTGAAGCATCAGACGCTAATTAGATTTTTTGCTGATGAAGATTAGGGTGAAATAAGACCCTTGATCTGGTAACTAAACTTATATACCTCAAACTAGGTCTTTCATTTATTTTGAAGATAGATTAGATCAAAGCCAATTATAATAAGCTCCGAATTACTACTCTTTATAGGTTCGAGCTTAAAAGGGTATTAGAAATCAAGAAGATTATTAATTTCATTGACTTTGATGAAATACTTGTAAAGACTTACTATATTGAACTCATTGAAATAGGGAAATAGAATTATCAGCAGTTTATAAATAGAGATATTTTTAAGGTTATAAAAATAATATTAACTAAAAACATAAAAGAACTTACTAATTAAATACTATCTTAATATAAGGATTTCATAAAAATCTTTAAAAAGGAGACATAATCTATCTTTTCTACTTATAGTCCATAATATATAATAATAGAGTTAGAAGAAGGAAAAAGTCCTCTATTAGAAAAGTTATATCCCTTCTTCACTAATAAACTAAAGCTTCTTAAATAATATATTGATAAGATATTCTGAACTGGTAAGATTAAACTAAGTAAAAGTAGTATTGGTATTCCTATTTTCTTTACTAAACAACCTAATAGTAAGCTTTAAATAGTCATAGTATATAGGTATTTCAATACTATTATCAAAAAAGATAAGTATTTTCTACTATTTATGATTACTCTTATAAAATAAGTTAGTATTTAATAGGTTTTCTTCAAACTTAACTTAAAACTTAAGTTTAACTTACTAAGAATTGTAGTTAGAAACAAATAGAAACTAGTATTTAAGACTAGATATAGCTTGTATAAGTATACAGTTATACCTTTTAAGCTAACTAATACTCCATCTGTTTTCTAATAATATATTAATAATATTCTATCTAAGAGAATTAATCAAGAGATCATTATATATATTAATAATATCCTTATATATACTCAGATTAAAGAAAAACATATCAAGCTTATCTGTTAGGTACTATAGAAGCTAAAAGAGAATAACTTTTATGTCAATATTAATAAATGTATCTTTTATATCCTTAATATAGAATTTATAAGATTTAAGATCAATACTAAAAGGATATAAATAGCTTAGGAAAAGGTTGAGAATATTCTCTCATAGTGAGCCACTTAGAATATGTAATAAATAATACTAGATAGTAGTTATTCAGTACTATTTATACAATCTATATCCACTAGAATAGATGTATATATATACTGGTTCTGCTGAGGAGTTACCTTAGAAGGGTAGTTGATATTAAGTGGGGAGTTCCATTAGGAACGTTAATTAATAGGTATAATCTCCACTTAGATTATTTGCTAACTAACTAATCTATAGTCGGTTGTTGTCTGTTTTGAGTAGTCTGAGGAAGAAATTCTAGAAGGGAATTCGTACTCCTTTTATACTTGTTCAATAATATATCTGACAGTTTAGAATATATGAAATATGGTACTTTCTATGGGGCAGTGCTATATGAGTCATAGAAAATATGAGTCATAGGAAATACATAAGTCATAAGAAATATATGAGTCATAGAAAACGGGCTATGCTGGAGCTATGCTACATCTTTGAGGGTGTATATGAGATGGCAAGTTCTACTGAATAACTAACTACTAGATTCGGTAGTTATGAAATAATAATAGATATAGAAAATATGAGATAAAAAATAATAAGAAATAATATCTCTTGTTACACTTCCCCACTTTAAACAAATTTTAGTATATTAGTAATTCTGTTCTGCAATCCTAGCTTCTACACATCCTATCTTGAGAGATAGTTGAAGTATATTGGTGTTGATGTATTTGTCATTGGGGTATTTATTCATAATATAATCTCGTTCTTATTGAATAAGAGCTCGAGTTTCATCTCTTATCTGAGGTCCTTGTTTTCCTCTTTTAATATGTCATCCCTTGAAGGTATCTTCTAGACTTCCTCTAACCCAGAAATCCTAAAGGATTTCAGTAGTAATATCTTTAGCATTTACTCAGGAATCATATTCTAGAGTATATCCTAACTATCTGACCTTGTATTGATGTTCACTAGATTGTAGTGCCATTCTGAATTCTAATATGTTTTCAACTTCATATCGATCATTTTTAATTAGTTCTGGTTCTAGAGATTGTCTATTAGGGAACTGAGTATGATCATTTTGATAATATAGTTTGAGTTTTGAAATATGAAAGGTATTATATATGAGATTGAGGTCAGGTTAAGGGGATAAGTTCAGACTATTATTATTTCGAGCATGATTAGTAGATATGATCGAGAAAGGGCCTAGCCATCGAGGTTTTAACTTAGGTAAAAGGTTTGGTACATTTATGTTTTCCGAGGATAATATAATCTGTTGTCCAACTGAGAACTTAACTATATTATAATATTTGTTCGCTTGTGTTACTTGTGTCTTCTTATCATCATAGAGTATCTATGAAGTATTGTTATAATATTCATTTGCTAGTACAAATGCATTGATAGGACAAGGTAGCAGGAAGGTTCCTTAGTATACATAGATTCCTAGTAAAGTTATGAAGGGACTACTTTTTCTAGTACTATTATATCTAGAGTTCAGCTTCAACTGAATCTCAGGTAATTGTTATAGCCAATCAGATCCTTCGACTTTATATGCTCTTACTACTTGCAAGATTTCCTTATTAGCGATCTCAGATAGTCTATCTATATGAGGGTAATATGCAGGAGATAGTTCTAATTTGATTCTATTCTTCCTAGCCTAATCCTAGAAGTATAATGACATAAAGAATGTGTCACGATCAAAAATAATACATAAAGGATATCCTATAATTGAGACTATATGAATATCAAAAGAAGTGGTATATTGTTCCATTATAAAATTATCAGGAATAGGGATAAGAAACTTAAATCCTAATTATCTATCGACAATCGTCCAAAGGCGGGAAATACAAATAATATTTTCATCATTGGTAAGAATGTTTGGATACAAAAGAGAACATTTGATAAAGATAGGAGCTATCTTAAGGAAATCTATCGAAATATCTAACTACGATCTTTCTAGTACATGTAAAGAGATGACACTTCTGAGAGATAGTTTGTTAGAATACTTTGTCCATTAACAAGTATTGCAACTTTTAATGTACTCCTTGACTGACTTAGAGAAGGACTGGTATTAGTATCGGTTAGTAAAATATTTCATAGTCTTTTCAATTCTGCCATGAGCTATTGCTTTATGTACTTTATTGATTACTAGCTCGAAATAGTTCTTACCTTCAATATTGAAAGTACTGGGTAAGATTAATCTCTATTGTCTGTATATGTTCTACATATATAAGAATCCATCTCTAATCCTATAATCTTTACCCTGTTCTGAAGTATTATCGTAATCCTTCTAGATGGGGCATACTTTCATACACGTTTGGTATACTTCTTTCATTCTATCTTTAAGATCCAACCATTATATGATAAAAAAGTCCTTGTTGTCTTTCCAACCATCAGTAATATACTTATTGTCAATAAGCCTATTAAAAGTGGGTTCGATTCGTTAATTAAAATCGATAACTATAAGTTTCTTCTTTTCACAAGTAGCAGTGTTATATCTTGGTTACTTACAGAAGTCGCAATGTTATCTGGAGGATCGAGATGATTCAAGAATGATAATGGGATTTTTATCGACTGCTACTCGCTTCTAGGAATAAGTAGTAACTGTAGCAGTCTGAAAGACTATATCATTGTTGTTTCTAGAAGAGATTGGTATAGGATTCCATAGCTGTTGAGGTGTGATTAGTGCATTTTGGTAGATTTTTCTCATATAGTTTTCAAGTACTTCTTTACAAGAGTTAGTGGGAGGAAGAGCAGAAACCGATTTGGCTATTTCCTTATAAGAATCTTGGACTGTGTTAAGATTGTCCAAATGGTTCTTAAGGAATTCCTTCTTCTTCTGAAGAACTAGATCCGTAAGGGTACAGTTGAGACTGTCATGTCCCAGGGTATTGTAGATGGTGCAGATTTCAACTACAAATGCACGATTGTACATCATGTGAGAGCTGCCATATACGGGATAGTAAAAATCTTGGCATACAGACCAATACATATACTTATATTGCTGACAATTTGTATAGATGAGGGTGATATCGATAGGAGTTGGTGTTGATAAAGGAGTCAAAGGTTCCTTTTCTTCATCTTTGGTTACTTCTTGTAAAATAGGTTCTACCTTGGGTTCTTCAGTATTGTTAGGTTAATACCTATTAAATAATTCAGTATCGATCAAGGTAAGAGATCCTTCATCAGAGGCTTCCGACTTGTAACTAAGTACTTCATACTCATAGTTGTCTTCAACTTCTTCTTTATAGTAAGAGCAAGAAACATGGTACCTGAGATTTGTAGCTCTTCTATTGTACTTATTATAGTTATAGTTGATGTGCTGAAAGTTGATGTCTCCACGGGAAACTATGTTGGATAATAAAGCTTGTAAGTATGAAGAGGAGATTAAGGCATTAGTATAAAGATGAGGAGAAGGGTCAATATTAGTAGGAATATAATTATCCTTAGTAGTGGGAATATCGAGGTATTTATGCTTTCTTGATAAAGCATCTACTATAAAGTTCTCTTTTCCTACTGTATACTAAATTTCGCAATCAAATTCCATGAGGACTTCCTACCATCGTCTGAGTTTCTGGCTTGCAGGTTTCTGAGTGTGAAAGGTGACTAATGGTTTGTAATTTATAAGGATAGTGAACTTGTGACCTCTGAGTTGCACTTCAAAAAGTTTTAATAAATCAATAATTGCCAATAATTCCTTTTGGAAGGTTGGATAGTTTAATTAAGCTGGATTAAATTTTCTGGAGTGGAAGCATAATGGTCTGATATGTGTGAGGGGGCCTTGACCAATCCATAATCCTAAACCTATATCATTAGTATCACAAATTAAATATTTAGGTTCAGTAGATGCATTATTACAAGGTTTTAAAATATGAGGAGAATTCATGAATTCTTTTAGTTTTTCAAATACTGCATTATGCGTGTCTGTCCATTCCTATTTCTTAGTCTCTCCTTGTAATTCTGATAGTGTGCTTGTATAAGAGGCCAAGCTAGGAATAAAACAACTAAGATAATTAATGATTCCTAGAAAACCTCGAATATCTTTCTTCTTCTTGAGAGTAGAAAAGGTTAATATTGTTGTTCTCTTTACAGGATTAACATGTAGTCCATTTGAAGCCAAAATATAACCTAAGATTTCTAGTCTGTCTGTAAAGAATTAACATTTGTTTATTTTTAGAAAGAATCCTTCATTTTATAAGTATTATAATACTATTATGAGAGTAGCAACATATTCTCCATAGGTCTTAGTAAAGATAATAATATTGTCAATATAGACTATTAAATCCTTATAGAGCCTATCTTTGAATACTTTATGTATTGCTTAGACCATAGTAGCTGATGTATTATAGTCTCCTTATTGCATAACTCTACTTCTATAATATCCTAAGTGCGTTAAGAATATAGAGTGTTTCTCTGATTCTAGATCAATTCTGATATTATAGTAGCCATCCGCTAGGTCTAACTTTGACCAAATAGGATTTGCCACTACTAGTTCAATTAATTTATTGATATCAGGTAGTAGTATATAGTCTAGTTTGACTACCCAATTACGGTCTTGACAGTTATTGACAAATCTGGCTTCTTTTGGTTTATCCCTTTTAGGGATGGTGAATATAGTAATTATGTTGGTATTGTTTTCTACTTAGTAGATTCGTCCTGTCTTCTCACCTTTAGTAATTCTGTCATAAATTTGTTATCTGAATTGGTGGCCTGATAGTCTCCATTGTAGTATCCATGTTGCTCTGGGTTTTGGTTTGATGTAGTGATTGACTTTTCTGAGAGGTGATAAATCCCGTAGAATTTCTTTTGGAAAAAATTTGGGAAATTCCATTATTAGATTAAATTGCTTTTACATAGATAAGACTGCAGTTATAATATCTGCTTCTATGTCGAAATCTTCCGCTTCACTAATAATATCCTAGTCATCTGGTTCACTATAATCTGTAACTGTCTCATAAGTTACATCTAAGTATGCACTTCTAATTCTACTTTCGGTGGTTCTAGAACTTTTCTATATTTTCAATAGAAAATGAGCAATATTTTCAGGCTAGATAGTAACTAGTTCCTATCTTGCAGGGATAATAGCACGAAGCTTGGTAAGTGCAGATTCCCTGAGAATCATATTCCAGTTATTGAGGTATATTACATAGAAGGTACGTTCTTCTATATATCTTATCTAATCTAATTTGATTGTATACGTCTTATCAATTGTTGCCTTTGATCCTTTTATAGCTATACTTAAAGATATTTTCTTAATACTCTTTGTTGGTATTTCATACAAGTGTTCAAATGTAGAATTGATCAAATCTCCTCCTTTAGTTTGGAGATCTATCAATGCCAGAGCTGGTCGATTGTTCACTCTAATATAAACTTTATTGTAGTCAATTGGTTGTGTCGACAGGGGTTGTTCTTTGATTTTATCCTTGTTGACTTTCGATGTAACAGTTATAGCAAGATCTTATACTGCAGTTCACAAGGATACTTTATTCTGTCGCTTTCTATAATTCTTGTAAGAATATCCAGAGTTTTAACATCATAGATATTTCTTATCTCTTATCAATTATATTTTTGTCTTATTGTCCAATTTTTTTATGATAGTATCCTAATTAGATTCCTTTTATTTGTTATGATTAGTTTTGAAGGAGGGTTTATTGCTATTGTTATGGTTTGTTCTTTGTTGATTATAGTCTTTTTATGGATTTCAGTCTTGATTAGTTGATTTTCGATTTTATCAGTAGGGTCTACTTGGTATATGTAGTAGGGCAATTTCTTTCTTTAACACTTTATATGACTCTACTTGATACACAAGTTAGTCATATATCCATTTGTCTTTGATTAAAGAAATCAATATTGCAGACATATATACATGTAGATGATTAAAAAACTTTTTTCTTTTGACTTCTTCTGATATTAATTGTTTACCCTTAGTATCAATTAATTTAATCTACATTTTGGTAAGCCAGTTGGTAAATTATTTAATACCCATATATTATCTATCCTTGTAAGGTATGGTAGTTTTCTATTGCTTCCATAAAATGTCTTTGCTAGTAGATAGTATCAGAAAATCTCTGAGTACTATTATAAAGCCGAAGAATTTTGCTTTCTTCCCTTTATCTCTTAGATATTGATCATAGGTTATGAGCGTGCTTCCTTAAAGTAGAAATCCTAGAATTTCTAACACTTCAGTCTTCTTTAAATCAATTCCTTTTATCTTCAATCAGCATTAGACTGCCATAGCCTAAGAGTTAAAATATTATAAGTCTCACTATTTCTTGTTAGTGCTATCTAGTTTTTCTGGTGAATCAATTTTGATTCCTTTGATTTTCTTGGGTAAAGTAAGGTTATTTGCTAAAATTAATCTGGTAGTAGATTTCCATTACTAATGTTCTACCGATTTTCCTCGTTGAGTCCTTTTAGGTTTGCCTATACTAGCTACTGACGAAATACTATCATTTGAGTTAGAACTATCTCTTGGATTATTATCGTCTGGTCTACCTTATACTCTAAATTGTTATTGTTGTTGACCAGTATTTTTATTTCCTCCACTATTGCTATTATTATCTTCATCTTCTTCATTGTTATCCTGTTCTTGTGTTTCATCTGGAGGAGGTAGAGGAGTTTTTGGAGCTTCCTACTTCTTGTGCTAACGTAGTATTCTTCTGAGTAGTCTCTTTACCTTTACCTTTATCTTTCATTGGAGTTCAAGTAAATGTTTTGGGTAATCCTAGGATTGGCTTAAACCAATCTTCTACTGAAGTGGGAATTTCTTGCAAATGAGTACTACTTAGCATAAAGGCTATTAATTCATCCCAATTTTCTATAAGCCAATACTTCTATTTCAAAAGTTCTACTATTAGTTTTCTTAGTTCCTCTCTAAGAAATGCTCCCAATTCTAAATACTTTTCTCTAAATGGATATAGTATTTGCCATAGATAGTGTCTTACTGCTGCTTTCATTAAGTGTCCAGTGTCTGTAGGATGATATTCCTGTATTACTACAAGGATTTGTGTATATTTTAAAATTTCATATATATAGGGTATATGTTCATTAAAAAATGTTTTTGTTGCTTAGGGAAGAACTATTTCAAATGAAATTTCATACTCTGATGGATAATCAGACATATGTTTCAGAGTTATTTTTTCCTTATAGCTTGGATCTATTACTCCTTCCGTAGTAGGATCGATGATTCTGGTCTTTTTAGGAGTACGTTTAACTAATTCTTGAATTTCTTTAGATAGTATAGTCAAATATCTTGATCTCTTAGTCTATTTTTCAGTTGCAGATACCATTTTGTCTGATGCTAATTTTTGTTTTAGGTTCACTTCAATGTTGATTATCACTCTATAACCGATTGGATTTGATCGACAAATTTGATCTTCAAGCTACTTTTCCGCTTTAGCGCCTTATTGTTCTGGCAGTATTGTTGAAGAAAATTTGTTGGATATCTGCTCGACTGAGCATAATATTGGCTCGGTTGATGATGATAATAGTATGGCGGCTTGGCAAAGTCCGAATACATTTTATAGACCTGATTTGTCTCCTACATCTGAATCATCTGGCAAGAGTATTTCATTTTCTGATTATAATGTTGAAGTAGATTTTAAAGGTATTGAGACTTTCATTGAAATATTATCTAGTATAAAGGAGGCAGTTCATAAACTGTGAGATGATAATCGTTTTCTTGTTGTGCCAATTCTTCCTGGGACCTATTGTACCGGTTTTTCAATGATGTACCACGTTTTTCGTTTCTAATGTAGTATTTTGGATTGTCAGAAGTGCAAGTAGATTTGTCGAAAGTATTGAAAAAAGTATCAGGAATAGGAGTGGGATACTTTTATGTAGGGAACCACTGCCCATTAGAGCTCTGCTTAGCTTACTTCTAAGTCTTGTACTTATACTGTAGTTGAGAGTCTCGTTAGTTGTTGTAGTAGCTAGCTGAATTTATAACGTCATTGTTGTATTTGAGATACATTATACTAAAAGTGTAAAAGAGTATCATTAAGGTTGATCAAGCCTTGAGATGAGAGGTTATAGGTAGTAGAGATTAACTTTAGATGTTAAAAATAATATAATGAATAATACTAGATAGTAGTTATTCGGTACCATTTATACAATCTATATCTGCTAGAATGGATATATATGTATATCGGTTCTGCTGAGGAATTGCCTCAGAAGGGTAGTTGTGAGGTGGAGAGTTCTATTAGGAACGTTAATTAACAGGTGTAATCTCCACTTATATTGATTGCTAACTAACTAATCTATAGTTGGTTGTTATCTGTCTGAGTAGTCTGAGGAGGAGATTCTAGAGGGGAATTCGTACTCCTTTTATACTTGTTCAACAACGTATCTAATAGTTCAGAATATATAGAATACGGCACTTCCCATAGGGCAGTGCTACATAAGTCATAGGAAATATGAGTCATAGGAAATATATGAGTCATAGGAAATACATGAGTCATAGGAAATATATGAGTTATAGGAAATACATGAGTTATAGGAAATGGGGCTATGCTGGGGCTGTGCTACATCCTTGAGGATGTATACGAGATGGCAAGTTCTACTAAATAACTAACTACCAAATTTGGTAGTTATGAAATGATAACAGATATAGAAAATACGAAATAAATAAAATAATAAGAAATAATATCTTTTATTACAGAAACATAACTGAATTCTTATAGAACTTACTTTTCTGGAGGTTCACTCCTAGACCTGCCTTGTCTAGCCTTGATAACATCTCCTTAATAAGCCTGCTATATTCCTTCTCATCTTCAGTATATATAAGGATATCATCCAAATACATAATAACTCCTTCGTCTAATAGATTATATAATAAATAATCTATTATGGCCTAGAAGGTAGCAGAAGCATTATATAATCCAAAAGGTATTACCCACTAATAGTATAGTCCGAACTGGGTACAGAACGCTGTTATTTCCTCACTCTCTTCTGACATCTATACTAGGTGGTAGCCATTTTTTAGGTCAAGCTTAGTAAATAGCTTAACTTTATTTAACCTCTATCTAAGTTCAGTTATTAGTGGTAGGAGGTATCAGTTTTTCACTGTAACTTTATTGAGTGCTCGGTAATCGACACAAAGATAGTAGGTACTATCAGTCTTTCATACTAAGAGGATTGGTACTCCTGCTAATAATTGGGATTTTATAATTTTCCCTGCTGCTACCAGATTATCTAGCCATATCTTGAGTGCTTTTAGTTCTTACTTGGAGAACAGATATAGTGGTCCATAAGGGGCTACTGCTCTAGCTACTAGTTTGATAATGTGATCAAATTTAGAGTGTTACAGTAATTCTATGGCTTGGTCTCTACTAAAGAGATGAACCCACTCATGATATTAGTCAGGGAGGAATGTCTTAACATCTTACTTATTATCTATATACCAGGTTAAGCTGGCTATTTATGCAAAGGGGTCTTCTCTGACCTCCTTTTATAATTGAAATCTGTCAACTAACTTGACCTCGAATTCCTTAGGTAGGCAATTATACTTACAGTAGTCACTTCTCTATTATAGTGTGCCTTTTTCCTAATCTATATTGGGATTATGTTTTGTAAGCCATGTGATAGGTAAATACCTATCAATTCCTTCCTTAATCTATTCAATCTCTCAGACTATATGCTTAGAGTGTTTTCCTATAACAATACCTAATAGTTATATATAGTGTATACCGGCTCCTAAGATTAGTTGCTAACTAGCACTCTAAACCTGTATAAGTTTCTAGCCCTTCTTTACAAGGATCTCGGACTCACTAACAAACTTATCATGGAGTATAGGGCTTGTTACTCCATAATTTAATAGTAATTTACATGATATTTCTTGCTCTTGGATTGTTAGAGTAGCTTCAATTAGAAGTCTTTCTCTATAGATGAGGAGGTCTTTAGATATTTATTGACAAGTTTACTTCATCTTGACTATGATACTTCCTTCTTAGGAAAGTATAAGGTATCTGCTTAGTCAAGTATGATTAATAAGGTTTTCTATCCATTTGTTATAGTAATTGGGAATTGTACTATACGTTCCAGATGTTTTGGCTACTCAAGCCATCATTAGTAGCACTTGCTCGAGAAAGAGAAAAGAATATATTAATTAAACTTAAGCACAATAAGAAATCCTCCAAGTCCTAATTGACTTCTTTCTAATTATCTTAAGAAATAATAATCCCTATCACTATATTCTGCCAATTCAATAATCCTTCCTCCATGTTCATCCACTATCTCATTTACTACCGAGATCTTAATATCTTCCTTGTCATTCTTCTTATCCTCTTTTCCTCCCTTAGTCTGGGATTTCTTACTTATATTAGTAACTTTGGAAGTAACTAAATCCTTTGTCCAGCACTCGAAGCACTTGTAGTTTCCTTTACCATACTTAAGACAAGAGTCGAACTTCTTCTACTCTTCAATGATATCATTAGGGATACCTACCAATTCTAATTCTCAGTCCTTAAAATCTCCACCCTGATCTCTTTTTGTCTTTTTTTCATTTCCTTTAGTCCCTTTACTATCCTTTTAACTCTTTATTTTTTCTTTCTTTTTACCTGTCCCTTTCTTCCAAGACTCACTTTGGAGGTAGTAGAAATTCTCTAGATTATGGCTAATATCCCATATCATTGCCATTTATTCACCAAGAAGTCGGGGTTTATATGGTATTTGGACCTATGCTAATCTGACTTCCTTATTCAGTCTATATACTAGCTTGTTCTTAGCTATCTTTTTTAGATACCTAGTTTTCTACATAAGATTCATAAGGATATCTAGGTACTCATCGATGGAGCTACTATGTCGAAGGTTTAGCCAGTCGGTTACTACTTATTTCTTACCCACTTTTGTTCTAAAGGAACTTTAAAAAGCTTCCATAAATATTTCCCACTTCACCTAACTAGGATCCAGTACTATTTGAAGACCACCTGGTAATCTTCATACTATCATAAGGTCGATTTTAGGGTAGTAGGCTTCATACCACTGTACTGGATCTCGATGATTAGTACTAGTTAGTCGTTCTAGAAGATTAGTGGTATATCGAATATTGACTAAGTCATCTCGATATTTTTTCTTCTCGATTACCTATATATTCTTAAGTCTTAGAATGAATCTCTTAAGATTCTCCAGATCTCCTTTGAATACTTTAGGCTTGGGGGCTTCTGGCTTTGATTCTTTACATTTGAACACAACTTTGGTAAGCATTTCTAAAAGTTCTTGTGTTGCTTGTACTATAGTAGTTTTCTTCTTCTTCTTTGGGGTTAGTATAAGTTCGTCCTCTTTACTAGAGGAGTTACTATCTCTATCTCCTGCAGTTGCCTTACCTTTTCCTTTTGGTAGTAGTAGTAATAGTATTCTACCAAAGCTAGTTCCTCTAGACCTACTAGAACCTAGGGTAAATCCTGCTTGACTTCTGGGTAGAGGGGGAGGTAGAGTACCTCCTCTATATCTCTGTTGCTATCGATCAAATACATCATCTGAGTTCTCATGCTTTTCTATTCTTTTCCCATCCTTGACCTCTTGCTCTAGTACTTTATCTAGGTATGGGAGTTCTTTTGCAGGTGGGTCCTATTACCAGTCCATATTATCAGGTTCTATTGGTGCTACATAAGTCTTTAGAGTTTACTTTAGGGAATACTTCATCTCAAACATAGTTTATATTGTTTATTGAGTCACTATCTAAAGATAGTGAAACTGGACCTTATTTTCCTCTTCTAGCTGATACGCTCAAGCTTGGACTATTTCCAACCACTCATTTAAGAATGCCTTTATGCCAGTTTAGAACCATATCCAGAACTCATTTATCTTTATATATTTCTCTTCTAGTATATTGATATTCTTGCCCAGGATTTTTGCAGCAAGTTCATGAGGTCACTAGATAATAAGCACTTTGGCATTATCGAGGATGGTGATAGATTCTTTCTCCTATTCGATTTAGAGAGGGGCAGATATTGTGAATAAAGATATTAAGTAGTAATAGTACTTAATATTATAGTATAATAGAGATGCTCAGTCACAGCAGTAGAATAAAGTAACAAGATATTATTCACAAGTATAAAATAATATTAAGTGATTGCTTCCTACTACTCTATATGATATCCATAAGGATAGAATTCCGTCTCTAGCAGGTATGGTTAAATACCTGCTTCAGATTACTAAAGCCTCCTCCAGAAGGCTTTCTGTAGGTGTAGGTGCTGAGTCGATTTTCTTGATTATTGACTGACCGACTATATTGCAGTTGATTACTCTCACGTATCCTGGCCACTTATGACCTACCTATCTCATTTCATGCTCAATAATACGTATAGTCTTTCGATTCGAGGAGGTTCTTTGCTACCTCCAGTGTATTATCTAGTTTTCAGGTAATATCTTCATATTACTTATTATTAGATGACTCAGATAATGCTTCCCTCTTTAGTATAGTATACTATCGGTACTTGGAAAGCTACCCTACTAGCCCATAGTTTCCTATTCTAAATGCTATTTTAGGTATATGTCAATACCCATAACAGTAACCTATCTATAGAACTAAGTATTCTACTGGCCTTCCTCTCTTCTGGCCATTCCTTCGACTCTCTACTACTTCTTTGACTACCCAATTCTCTTCTCCTTTCAATACTTTGATAGAGGGGGGTTCTATTTTCCGAGTCGGATCTGTACGCTAGCAGTAGGGTTCAAAAAGACTGGCATGGAATACTAGATGGACCTTCGAATTTACTGGTAGCTCTAACTTATAGGCTTGTATACCTACTAGCTGAGTTATTCATAGAGGTCTAATTTTCTTGTAGTTCAGTTTCCTGCTTGGTCATTATATAGTAATATTCTAACTATCAAGCATTATCATGTCTCTTTCCTTAAACTATAGTTACTAAACCCAATTCGTATTATACTACCTAGCCATCCTTACTCTTACTTTCAGAACTCTTTCCCACAGTCTTTCTTAAGTTCCCTTCTATACTTCCTCTAGTAACTGGCTTGCTGAATTTGTATAAATGACCTTCTCCTGAGGCTTCCAAGACTACCTTGGTAGGAATTTGTAATTGTTACAAATCCGACCTTATCAATCCCCGGCTCCTATCGCATATCGGCAACCTACATACTTACTAGCATAAGTACACTAGCCGAGACCCGATTCCCTGGAACTAATGCTCGTTGATCATTCTCGCACCCGATCCCTGTTCTGGATTAGTTCGGCTACTGACCGCATCTCGGAAGTCCAAACTAAGTACTCACTTAACTAGGGAATCGACTAGAATAGTCTAGTCGGATACCCTCACTTCCCTTGAACCGCAAGAGTCGTACCAGTACTGGCACGACTCTCAAATAAGAAATCGATCCTCTTGTACTACCCTTATTCACTGTTTTTCTATGCCCCTTCTCATTAGTGTTGAAGAATTTGCACTCCGGGAACTTTATTAGTACGCCTCTCGAGTATTGCTTGCACGTCCTTCTATTATGACTCGAATTGGGATACTTTGACAGTCATGCTAGCCAGTGGCACGACTCTCAAGAAGGAAACTGAATTGTCTATAAAAAGGGCTGATTTCTGCTATATATTTCCTTCTTCACACAATAACTTATTCTCTTCCTTGTACCTAGAAATAATATCCTGTTCACCCCCTATTTGAGTATAGTCCAGACTACCCCGCTCCTTCATTCCTTGTCGACTCAGGTTTCGCCTAAGTCTCCCGCTACCTCGATCACACACGTAATACCCCTACAAGTGTGATGCCTGTGTAACCGCTCACTAGAGTGCTGGATAAAATACTTCACCCGCGTCGCAGGTAATTCTCCGAGAACGATTCGTAACACTTTGTTGCGTAACCTATAGTCTTCACTATACACCATGGCATCTTCTGCTCAGACAGCTCTACCTTCCGAAGATGACGAATGGCGAACTCTAGCAGGTACCTTTCGGAATGCCCCTCCTCTACCTCCCTCTGTTTTGCCTACTATACCTCCGGAGACCCCGACATCCCTTTATTCACCCATCCAGAAGCCTTTGGAGCAGGAATATACTCTGGTCGTGGAATACCGACTATCTTCAATATTCCCACAACCAACACTTCAACAACGGCAGAATGCTGTTGAGCCTACTATAATAGGAGATACGAATATGGAGTAACCACCCCTAGCTTGACTCCACAGATGGCCACTCCAATGCAATCCTCTTCTCATACTCTCAAGCTCCATAAACTAGAGAACTTTAACGATACCAGGTCTAAGTTCACTAGATTCATGACCAAGCTAGTGGTAGTCATTTCCTCCGACCCTATACGCTACACTAACAATACAGCAAAAATCGCCTACGCAGCCTCCTACTTGACAGGCTCCATTGCAGACTGGTTCGAACCACATCTCGACCGGACCCGAGGAACTATCGACTTCGACACCTATAATGAATTTGCAATAGTATTGAAAAATGCCTATGACGATCCAGATGCAAAAGCTATAGCAGAGCAAAAGCTCCTCGCTCTTAAGCAAGGAGGCAAAGACTGCTCCATTTACCATGCCGAATTTGCCACTTATACTGCAATTCTCAATCTAGACCACCGAATGAAAATTTCATTCTTCACTAATAGAGCTAATCATAGCCTCAGGACAGCTCTCTCTTACTAAGCCTCTCCTCCTGAAGATTTTGATGAATTCATCCGACTTTGTATTAAGTTGGATAACCGTGCCAAACTACTCCAATCATGAGACTCTCCCAAGACCATAGGATCTGGACAACAATCCTCTATACTAAAACTAGCCCCTTCAACCTCCACTGGAACCGCTCCTAGACCTATGGACCTTTCCATTTCTTACAAACGTGGCCCCCTAATAGAAGAAATCTATAAATACTGACGAGATAACAAACTCTGTATGTATTGCAGAGAACCGGGTCATTGGGCCACCGATTGCCCTCTCTCCACAAAAAGCATAAAGCTAGCCACTGCTAGTACTACTCCTCCACTGGATATTGCAACTTCCGGCCTCCAGGCCCCTTTTGAGGTACCAAAAAACTAGTGCCCTCTTCGAATAATGATGGCAGTTCGAAGAGCGCCAGGATGCTTCCTGGTGCCATCTCTCCTGATCTTATTTCTTTTGTTAGTCCGAATTCATTTTCTGCTCTAGAAGAGGTTCATCTTCAAGGAACCGGTTATATTCTACCTATTGTTTCTCATAAGACTTATCGATGACTTGCTCGATGATGCCGCCTTGCTTCTGCTTTAATCCTTTCCACAATTTCTGTTACTCATGACTTGGGATCCGAGGATCCACTTATCTTGCCTTGTCTGGTTAATGAAAACCATTCAGCCACTTGTATGGTAGACTCGGGAGCAAGCTCCCAGTTTATCGACCTTAACTTTACCTTGAACATGAACTTGCCTTTGGACTTGAAGCCGAAACCTGAGGATTTTGTACTTGCTGATGGTAAACGCTCCCTAGTGGGGCAAATCACCTACACCTGCACTCTAAAACTCATGATCAACTAGCATCTGGAGGTTCTAACCTTTCATATCACTAAACTAGCTAGTTGGAACCTGATCATTGGGAAACCATGGCTCCGACTTCACAATCCCTCAATCGACTAGACTTGCAATACCATCGCCTTTGCCTCAAGGTATTGCCACGCTCATTACCTGCCTACTCAAATACCGACCCACCGAGAACCTCCTAGAAACACCCTAAATCCCCTCTGAATCTCGGTTATCTCCCGAGCTGCCTTTTGAGTAGCTAACAAAGACCCAGAGTCTCAGTTATGCATTGCTGCAATTTATGCATCTCTAGAAGACGACGATGATGATGACCTAGAACTAGCTACCAAACTTGTCCCCCCCGAACACCATGACTATTTGAACCTTTTCTCTGAAAAAGAAGCTCGAATTTTACCCCCTCACCGATATGTCGACCATGCAATTCCACTTCAAGAAGAAGCCAAACTTCCATTTGGACGAATATATTCTATGTCAGATGCCGAATTAATGGAGGTCAGGGAATGGATTAATGAGAATCTCTCCAAATCCTTTATCCAAGCCAGTTTTTCTTCTGTAGCATCTCCTATCCTCTTTGTCAATAAAAAAGATGGTTCCCTCCGTCTTTGTATCGATTACCGGGCCCTCAACGATATTACAATCAAGGACCAAAACCCCCTACCATGAATTGAAGAAACCCTTCACTAAATTCGTGGCTGCAAATACTTCATCCGTCTCGATCTCCGAGCCTGCTTTAACCAGATTCGGATCAGGGAAGGTGACGAATGGAAGACCGCTTTCAGAACCCACTACGGACTCTTTGAATTCCTCGTTATGCCTTTCAGATTAACTAATGTCCCAGCTACGGCCCAAAGGTTTATGAACGACACACTCCAAGAATACCTTGATATCTTTTGTGTTTGCTATATAGATGATATCCTGATCTACTTAAAATCCTTGAAAGAGCACAAGGAACAGGTACAGAAAGTCCTACAAAAGCTGAAAGAGGCTAGACTATTCATCAAACCAGAGAAATATGAATTCTCCGTCAATAAAACCATATTCCTTGGTTTTATTATCTCCGAACAAGGCCTAGAAATGGACCCCGAGAAAGTCAACGCCGTTCTCAACTGGAAAACCCCGAAATCAGTAAAGGACGTTCAGTGTTTCCTCGGATTCACCAACTTCTACCGGTGCTTCATCAACAAATACTTGCATCTCTGTCAACCCCTCTTTAACCTGCTCCGAAAGGATGTTCCCTATGCTTGGGACGCCGCATGCGAGGAGGTTTTCAGCCTTCTCAAAAAGGCCTTTACTTCTGCCCCCATCTTACGACATTTTGACCGCGACCTTGAAACCCTCGTAGAAACTGATGCTTCGGACTACGTCACTTCTGGGATACTCTCCCAGAAGCACCTAGAAAACAAGAAACTCATACTTCACCCTATTGCCTTTATCTCTGAAAAAATGTCCCCCGCTGAATATAACTACGGAATTGGGGAAAAAGAACTCCTCGCAATTATCTTGGCTCTCGAGAAATGGCATATCTACCTTTACCAACTCCCATGCCCCTTCACCATCATTACCGACCACCACAATCTATAAACATTCACCTCCAAAGCTCTCCTTTCATGGCGATAAGTACGATGGGCATAAGAATTAGCCCAATGTGACTTTAAGATTATCTTCCAGCCTGGTAGCCAAAACACAAAAGCCGATACACTAATAAAACGATCTGGAGATCTCTCTGAAGAGGGGGATGAACGCGGTCGCCGAATACAACCCCTTATATCTCCTGAAAAATTCTCCTTTTTTGCAGCCTCGGTTGCAAATAATGAGGATATTCTTACTGCCCTGAAATCTGACAAACTCGCTAAAGAAATTATTCTTACTCTTGAGATAAAGTTCAAGAAATACTCCATGGTCCCTTTATCCGAGTACAAGATCTCCGATAGACTTATCCTCGTCAACGATCTTGTCTATGTTTCCAACTTACCAGATATTCATCTCCGAATCCTTCGCAACTGCCACGATCACCCCGCTACTGGACATTCTGGTCTTGCGGCAACCTATGAGCTTGTTTTACGGGACTACTAGTAGTCAAAAATGCGCCAAACTATCGTCCAATACATCTGAAACTACGATACATGTGCCCGGATTAAGCCTGCTCGCCATGCCCCTTATGGCCTCCTAAAACCCCTGCAAGTCCCCTTTCGGAAATGGTCATCCGTTTCCCTTAACCTTGTTATAGGACTCCTTATCTCTCAAAGATTTGACGCCTTACTCGTAGTAGTTGATCGACTTTCCAAGATGGCTCACTATATTCCTACTACAACTAATGTCACTTCTAAACAGATTGCCAAGCTCTTCTTTGACAATATCTTCTGACTTCATGGAATTCCTGATTCAATTGTCTCCGACTGTGGTACCCAATTTGTCTCCGAATTCATTCGTTCCCTCACATCACTTATTGGTATTCAGCAAAAGGTTTCTACTGCCTTCCATCCCCAAACTGATGGCCAAACTGAGAGAATCAATACAATTGTAGAACAATATTTATGAGCCTACTGTAATTACCAATAAGATAACTGGTCTGAACTAATCACCATGGCCGAATTCTCATACAACAACACCCTGTCTACTACCCTTGGCATCATGCCCTTTCAAGCTACGTATAGTGAGAACCCTTGCTATCAGATCAACCCGAACCCTACAGTAAAACTCCCAGTACCAGCCGTTATCAAGGAATATGCAGACCGTCTTGCAGAACTCAATGCTCATCTCAGATCTGAAATGATTTGGGCCCAGGCAACCTACTCAGAACAAGCTAACAAGTTTCGCATTCCCCTACCTAAGCTGTACGTCGGCGATGAAGTATGGCTCCTCTACCGGCATGTCAAGAGAACATGCCACTCGACTACGTTGGATTTCAAGAAACTTGGTAAGTTTCGAATCATCTAGAAGATCTCGTCTCATGCTTATAAGCTTAATCTCCCTGCCTTGATGAAAATCCACTCTGTTTTCCACGTCTCGCTTCTTGAACCCGCCTCCACGGACCCCCTGCCTGGCCAAACTCAGCCACCTCCACCCCCTATCATCATCGAAGATGAACCCGAGTGGGAAGTCGACGAAATAGTTGACTCGTGCTTCCGAGGTCGATCCCTTAAATATTTCGCCCGATGGGTAGGTTACGATGAACTTACTTGGGAACCCGCTACCTTGTTTTTGAACGCACCTAGTGCTGTAAAAAAGTTCCACGCTTCGTACTCCTCAAAACCCTAACCTCGAACTCTACTAAAATAAGTAGAACCAAACACCTTGACCATGACTCGCAGGAGCTTGTCCTCAGAGAGGGGGCTACTGTTACAAACCCGACCTTGTCAATCCCTGGCCCCTATTGTATATCGGCAACCTGCATACTTGCTGGCATAAGTACACTAGCCAAGACCCGATTCCCTGGAACCAACACTCGTCAATCATTCTTGTACCCGATCCCTATTCTGGATTAGTTCGGCTATTGACCGCATCCCGAAAGTCCAAACTAAGTACTCACTTAACTAGGGAATCGACTAGAATAGTCTAGTCAGATACCCTCACTTCCCTTGAACCGCGAGAGTCGTGCCAGTACTGGTACGACTCTCAAATAAGAAATCGATCCTCTTGCACTACCCTTATTCACTATTTTCCTATGCCCTTTCTTATTAATGTTGAAGAATTTGCACTCTGGGAACCTTATTAGTACGCCTCTCGAGTATTGCTTGTACGTCCTTCTATCATGACTCGAATTGGGATACTTTGACAGTCATGCCAGCCAGTGGCATGACTCTCAAGAAGGAAACTGAATTGTCTATAAAAAGGCCTAATTTCTACTATGTATTTCCTTCTTCACGCAACAACTTATTCTCTTCCTTGTACCTAGAAATAATATCCCGTTCACCCCCTACTTGAGTGTAGTCCAGACTACCCCGCTCCTCCATTCCTTGTCGACTCAAGTTTTACCTGAGTCTCCTACTACCTCGATCATATACGTAATACCCCTACGAGTACGATGCCTATATAACCACTCACTAGAGTGCCAGATAAAACACTTTACCTACATTGCATGTGATTCTCCGAGAACGATTCATAATAGTAATTCGTTTCAAATAGTGACATTCCTATGGCTTCTGATGATACCGAATTAATAGCGAACTCCACAAGTAGTAGTAAGTTACCCCAATCATCCTACTTCTATGAACAATAGTGACAGAGATATTCCTCTAATATCTGATTTATCTGCTCAGTCTATCTATTAGTTTCTAGGTAGAATGCAGTTAAGAGTTTGCTTGTAATCCACAAGCTATCCATTAAAGCTTACTAGAAGTGAGAAGTGATTTTACTATCTCGGTCTAAGATAATATTATCAAAGAGACCATAATATCACCACACCTACCTAAGGAATGTTCTGGCGAGGTCTTTTATAGTAGTCTTAGTAGGAAGTGGTACCAGCTGTACTATCTTTAAGAACCTATCTATAATTACCCATATTTGTATATTTTCATTGAACTCTAGTAGCTCAGAGATCCAATCCATTAAGATCGATGTCTAAGGTCAGTATAGTATTTCTAGCAGTTCTAGTAGTCCATATTTCTTATATCTACTTAGCTTATCCTATTAACATATATTACAGGATCGAATATAATCACTAACATCATTCTTAAACTGAATCCAATAGTAATTATATTTAAGCTATTCAAGAGTCTTATGGGTACCGAAATTTCTTGCAATTCAGTTGTCATAGTTATCTCGGAGAATCTTTGTGCAGAGGTCTTTGTCTTCCAGAATATACTATCTACCTTTCCATAGTAGTAGGCTATCTTCAACTGAAAAGTTCTTATCAATCTCCTTTGTCCTTACTAATACTGCTTTCCTTATTGCTACCCAGTTGGCATCTTGTAGTCCTTTCTTTAACAACTCTTCCCTAAATGAATTATGTAATCAAACAACTTTCAATACTATAATCCGAAGTTGTCTAGGTCAGAACAAGAGCTATACTGACTGCAAATCTTTACTTTCCTCCTACAAACACAAGTTCTAGTGCCTTAATAATACATTCAGCTTACTATTCTTCTCACCAGGTCTATATTTGACAATAAAATCAAATTCAGTCAGGAATTCTACCTACCACACTTGTCACCTTATCAATGTCTTTGTATTGGTAAAATATTCCAAATTCTTATAGTCTGTCCAGACTACTATTTGCTATTGACAGGACTTTATTAGCGGTTCCCATTTTTTAAACACCTGTATTATTGCTGTTATTTCTTTATTATGAATATCATAGTTCATCTTTGCTAGAGAGAACTTCTGAGATAGAAATACACAGGGGTGTATTTTTCTATTTGGTTGTTTTTGTAATATGACTGCTCCAATAGCGTAATCACTAGCATTGGTTTCAATGATAGTCTCAGCTTTAGAATAGAAGTGGACTAAGATAGGGATGGTTGTAAAATGTCTTTTCAATTCTTCAAAAGCTTACTTATATTTCACTATCCAATTCCATTGATAATCTTTCTTGGTGAGTTCTATCAAGGGGTATATGATCTTTGAGAATCTTTTAATGAACCTGCAATAGAAGTTTGCAAATCTAAAAAACTCTTGTACTTCCTTGACCTTCTGTGTTAATTGCCAATTTTTAACCTCCTTGACTTTTTTATTGGTTATTCGGATTCCTTTTGGAGAGATTCCATATCCCAGAAATTTAACCGAATCCTTATAGAACTCACTCTTTTGGAGGTTTACCTCTAGATCTACTTTATCTAGTCTAGATAATACCTCCTTAATGAGTTGATCATATTTCTTCTTATCCTCAGTATATATTAGAATATTGTCTAGATATACAATAACTCCTTTATCTAATAGATCATGTAGGAGATTATCTATCATAGTCTAAAAGTTAGTAAGGACATTGTATAAGCCGAAAGACATGACTCACTATGTAATAAATAATATTAGATAGTAGTCATTCGGTACTGTTTATACAATCTATATCCACTAGAACGGATATATATGTATACCAGTTCTTATGAGAGATTGCCTCAGAAGGGTAGTGGTTGTCAAGTGGGAAGTTTTATT
>WHUY01000191.1:0-42315 GCA_015179035.1 Tirmania nivea
AAGGATAGAGACCTGATTTGGTTTAACATATAGTATATAGTCATATAGCAACCAAGTAAGAAGTTAGATCATAAGTGAATAGGGCTATACAAGATCATTAAGATTGTCTCATCTTATACCTATGAGCTTGATTTCCTATCTATAATACATTATCATCAAGTTCAATATGTCTCTCTACTAGACCCTGCTGATGATAATCCTCTTCCCAGATAGTACAACCTACCACTACTACCAGTCATAATTGACAACGAGAAAGAGTAGCATATAGAGCAAATCTTTGACTCCCTAATCTACTATAAGCAGCTCGAGTACTTAGTTAAATAGGTAGGATTTGATATACCAGACTAGGAGCCCACTACTAATATTAATAAATTACATGCTATTAATGAATTCTATACTCATTATCTCAATAAACCTAGACTATAACTTGAAGACGACAGCTAACCCTTAGTAGACTTCGGTCTAAGGCAGGGAAATTATCATAGCACATGATGATATTACCTTAATATGCCTCATCATAGTTATTGTTCATGTTAACACTGAGTCATTATATATATAGCGGCTTACTCATATAATAATTAGTTGACGATAGAATGCTTTGGAAGTTCTAATAGTCAGTATATTCTACTATATTCTGCATTAGGCTTACTATGTAGTGATTGGTTAGCAATGGGATGGTTAGCGATTGAATGCTATAGAAGCTATAAGTAATTATTATTTAGAATTTAAGCTTATTGTGATTGAGTAATCTCTCTCTCTCTTTCTCTTCTTCTTCTCTATATAATATCTTATATCTACCTTTAAATGTAAGCACTCCCTTTTACTCTCAGTCTTCACTATGTGTGCTTTTTGAAGTTATGCTCATAGTCACAGCCATTATACTGAGCTTCTATCTTTACCTATCTACCTCTACCTATTTACCTCTACTTATCTACCTCCACCTATCTATCTCTACCTATCTACCTTTACCTATCTATCTTCTATAGCCTGCTGCCCATTTATACTACTACTAGCCAGCCTACCTCTACCAGCCAGTCTACTCCTACCAGTAGGCCTACCTCTGCTAGTCGGTCTACCTATACCTACCTCCGCTTACCTCTACTACTGCCAATCTATACTACTACTAGCCAGCCTACCCCTGCTAGCCGGCCTACCTCTATTAGCTAGCCTACCTCTACCAGCTAGCCTACCTCTGCTAGCTAACTTACCTATGCTCATCTCTACCTACCTCTGCCACTAGCTATCTATACAACTACCAGCTAGCCTACTTCTACTAGCTAGCCTACCTTTGCCTGCCAGCCTATCTCTGCTTGCCAGTCTACCTCTGCCAACCAGCCTACTTCCACTGACCTTTACCTACCTCTGCCGACCTTCACCTACCTCTACTAATCTCCACCCACCTCAACTAGCCTATAACTCACACTAGTCTAGCCTGCCTCTACCCTTATACCAGCCTGTCTCTACCTCTCTTTACAATCTTGAATTCTATAAATACTGGTTCTATTTTAATTAACCTTTACTAACTCTTTTGGCAGGTATCAAATTCAATAAACTCTCTTATTAAAGACTAAAACTAAGATTGAACAAACTAGTAGAAGCTATATATTTATTAAATTTCATAATTTTACATCACAATTACTACTAATAGAAACTATTGTAATTACTGCTAGCATGTGTATTTAAATCAAAATGAATAGTATTCACTTGGTTTAATAGCTTAAGTCTACCCCTTTGAAGTACAAGAAATCAGACTATTTGGATGCTAAAGTTACTCGAGCATTCTGTAAAAATCTTAAATTGGAAACTTATCCTACTTCTACCTCATATGCCTCTACTGCCTCTACCGCTATCTCTTTAGCTGCCACTACCGCTTCTACTATTGCTTCTCTTAGTATCCCTTCTCTTGGCATCCCTTCTCCTAATATCCCTTCTTTTAGCATCTTTTCTCCTAGCATTCCTTCTTTTATTAAGCTTAATATTCTATTAACTTCTGTCTTAACTGCTACTTCTATTAGACAAAATTACCCTTTAGTTATTGATAGCAAGAAGATTTCAGTTGATAATAAGATAATTATAGTATATTAGTGGAAAGCATTGGAGATTCTATTTAGAAAAATTCAGGCTAAACAGATGAGAATAATAGTAGAAAAAGTAATTGCAGATTTAGCTATTATGTTTCCACTACCAAGGCATAAAGTTTTAGATATGTATCACCAATATTTTGAAGAAGCTTTAGAGAAGTATAGTTTAGGCAATTGCAGTATCTATCATTTTACCAAATGGGTGACTATTGTGCAAAGAGGGGTCAAAGATCCTATTCTCTCTCAAGATTTAATATTAAGTGGAGTATATCATAATAGTACCTATATGTTTTATAGAAAGATTATACTATTAATATAATCTGTTTCTTTGTTATTTTAAGCTATTGATTCAGTAATATATTTATATTACTTACACCAATATAGGTATATTTATTAGAGATCTTCTTCACTAGTTTAAAACTAATTATATAAAGCAAAGTGGTATATAAGCTATTACTTTTAGCTAGTTAGACGACCTCATACAGAGTATGTGATACAAAGTATACTTTCAAGGTATTATTTTGATTAGGAACTTTATAGCAGAGCCTTATAAAGATAAGTCTGATTATAATAATACATAGGTAGTTATGTGTTGTTAAGGAAAGTTTACTAAAGGTAAGCTTATTATTCTTGTTCTTCAATAAAGGTTTGAATTTCAACCTAGAGATATTATTATTTTCTGTTTATATTTGTTAGAATATTATATTATACCTTTCATTAGTAAACAAAGTACTATTATATTTTTTAGTCAATATAATATAATGGGGAACTTTGAGCTAGAGGATAATATTGCATTATATGACCTTTTATATATTATTAGCTCTTGATACTACAATAGAATATAGGTATTACCCAAATACACTATGCGAATATACATACTACCACTACTATCAAATATATTTATTAACTCAAAAAAATACTTGGCAGAGAGGTATAAAGATCTAAAAAGAACTTACTCTATAGATACATAAATACTAAAAAAAAAACTACTTTATAGAAGGGCTTGAGAAAATAAAATCAATAATTTAAGATAGATAATATTTTATGTAGGAATAGATAAAGAAGTTTACAATACAGTAAGATTAACTATATTTATAATATGGAATATAGCAATATAAAGTTAGCTGTAGGTAAATGTAGTAGTATATAGATCTAATCTTATAATACTTAATATTTGACCTTTGAATTCCTCTGTATAGATACTTGTCTTCACTCTAGACATATCTTTTACTTACATCTTTTGATCCTCTAATATATATATTGCTTGCAAAGTTATATTCAATTCATATACACTAACCTTTAGTTTATTTCTTTATCTGAAACCTAATTTAGATCGGCATGGTTCTAAGTATATGTTAAACTCTTTTTATATAGTCTTGATTTATTTGCATATTGATACCTTATACTAGATATCTTATACTAATATGTTAATTTTAAACATATTAATTTTTAGTTCTATGAAAATATTAATTTTTCTCCTGTTTTGTATAAGTATTGCATAGCTAGTCTCAGCATAATATTTTGTAGTATATATCTTAGTACATTATAGATAAAGAAGTGAACAAGTTGTTGTATGAAGAAGTAAGATAATATAGAAGGCAAAGACTGACCTCTTTTATAGAAAATTAGTATACTTATCAAGTAGCCTACTTTAATCATAACAAAAGAGAAGCAAGTACATATCAAAATATCCAATTAAAGTATATTGGCAGAATGGAAGATAAAATATATAAGGAACACATAAACAACTACATACAAATATATAATAGGCATACAAATAAGGTTCTAGAAAGTACAAATTCTTTAATACTAATGAGGTAAGGTATAAAGAAACAGTAGATAAGGGTAGTATAGGAAGGTCGATTTCTCATTTGAGAGTCATGCTAGTACTAGTATGACTCTTATAGGTTCTAAGATTCAAAGGAAGTAAGGTTGTTCTATTAAACTAATCTAGTAGATTCTCTAGTTAAGTGAATACCTAGTGAGGACTTCCAAGATATGGTCTATAGTCTAACTAGTACAGAATAGAGATTAAATATAAAAGGATCGATAAGAGTTATGCCAGTACTAGTACGACTGTCACAAGATATAAGGGTCCTTATCAGCTTATTATTACCCCTGCTAATACTAATATTCTTAGGTGTCTGCATTAAATATTCTTTCTCTAATAAATATTCTGTAGTATAGAAGCTATATAAACTAAGATAAATGGTCACAAAATATGATGCTAATAGTATCCGAAACTCTATATTAGCTCTAGGTAGTATACTAATCACATAGCTAGAGTTCATTCAGGAAAAAACATTAGAAGCCTAAAAGAACTTAAATCTTGAAAATAGTAGTTATCTGACTCAAACATCCTACAAACTTCAAATCTAGATATAGACATGCTGGAGGCTATTTATTCTCTAGATTACCTTTCTTCTAATATTAAGTTTGCTAGTGAAGGGTCTGATAAGGAAACTCGAGAGTTTTCTAGTGAGTCAGAATCTAACGATAAGAGTCAATAACCCAATACAAGCGATTCAATCTCCAATCTACTTAAAGGACCCTATATGAGAATATTCCTTTCTGAAAGAAGATTCCACTTTCAATCTATATATACCCTTCCAGGATTCAATTCATTATTGACTGGCGCACTTTTTCAATTCTGCAAAAACTTCTAAAAGAAAGATTGAATAATTCTTCTGTGATAGGATTTTAAAAAAACTAAATCCAATATATAAATATGAATTTTATTCTGTATCTATAATATACAAGCTTGTGGATACCACAGTAATTAAACCTAGCTAGTACTCAGGTATAGTGAACTACTCTTTGTTACCAGGAGTACAGTTCTATTATCTCGATATTATTTCGGCGGTGAGATATTTTTTATATTAGAAGGTTCATATACCTAATATAGTATAGAGGTATCATTAAGAATATGATAAACAAGGTAATCATATATATAGTAAGATTAATACTGCTACATGGTAAGAGGAAACTAAGCTGAGTGGCTTGAATATACTATGTCGGATTCTCAGCTAATTATAAATAGCAATTGCTTCCTGATAGAGGAATACTAGTTCTAGTTCTTTTAGTATCAGATAAAAGTTATCTGACAAATTTTTCTGGAGATAAAAAATTGTAGCTAGTATATATGAGTATAGAAAACATTTGAAGCTCTACATGAAATACATATACTATACATACCTGGATACTCATAGTGCTTTTACTAATAGGACCCAAATATATCAATACAATACTTGACTATTCAGTTGAAATATAAGAAATTCAAGCCTTGTAAAGTATCTATAAAGTTTTGACACATCTACTAAAGCCTTTATACGATGCAAAATATGAGACTAGATATGAAATGGTTTATACTAATAGGAATATTTGATTATACTTTCCTAGGCTATTTTGTTGGCTTACTGATCATATAGAAAATACTATAATCTATAGTATTGCAAGTAATTGCTACTCTACTTATATAACCCTGGTAGAGAAGCTAAGTGAGTATTTAGAGACTAGTTATCCTTGTCACTCTCATACAGATTATGCTATAGTCTATAAAAAAACTAATGTACAAAGTCTGAATATATATAGTGTTAAGAATATTAATAATGCTTTGTGGTCAATCCTTAATTTGAAGCCACTAGATCTAGTTTAAGCGGAAATTCTGCATAATATTTTCTTTAGGGTATTGGATCATTTAATAGAGTGGATTTAAGGTTTTTTGAAGGATTATGAGAGAATAAATATATTTAAGTATGTGTGGCATCAATTCCTACCCTATTCAGAATTCTCTATTCCTAAGAAAGGATACTGAGTTATCATGCAATGGTCAAAAAAGAAAATGTTGAACTTTGCTAAAGTAATTCTTGGTATATTTACTGCTACTTTATATCAAAATTCCAGCTAACCATGCCCAAGTGGATATCAATTGTAAGAGTTTAGCAAAGCAATTTTCTGTATTTGTAACCTTACTGACTTCTATCTGATGACTCAGTATCCCAGCTATACGGATCAGACAGTTTCATATTTATGACAATATTTATAAGACTTCTACAATATTAAAGATGTATTCCTATAGTTTCAGGCAGGGAAAAAAGTAAAGAAGGCTACTGTTGAGGTATACTAGAACTTATTAAGGGAGTAGATATAGATATCAATTACCAACCTTACCATATTGGAGAAGGCTAAACATTATCAAAAAAACACTTTGAAAAGATAAGAGTTAGTAGATGAAATTTTGAAAGATAGAATATATTACAATTTCCCAAAGATTCATCTGATCTCTAATTATACTGAGCAAATACCAAAATTTAGTATCTTAGATCAATATTTGACTAATATAAGTGAAGCCATATATTATGAGATAACATCCAACTTTATCTTAGGTACTTGAGCTCTTATAAAATAACTCTAGATATCCATATAGACTCTAGGTATACTTATAAGAGTGTAGTGTAAGCATTTTTAATACTTATCTATAAGAGATAAGTATATGAAACGGGTATAAATCTTGGAGTGGAATATAAATATCATAGATAGTTAAGACTCTTATGGTATACCAATAGACCCTTGAGGGAGCTACGGTTTAAGTTTCATAAGTATTTGATCAATAGTTCTATAGTTATACCTAGATCAATATACTGACTATATATACATATGCTAGCTATACTAGCTATTACCCTGAAGTCTTAGCGTTACCCTAAACTGAAGTTATTACTCTAAACTTTAGAAAAATAACTCAGTAAAAATAAATAAAATAATAAAGCCATGAGGACGTACTTTAGACCAAAGTGCATCTAGTGACATTATAAGGGAGTGCATCCTAAGCCAAGGCTAAAGATAAAGTTGAAATATAAAGTTCTCCCAATTTAATATTTCAAAATTGTATCTAAGCCTATTCATCGCCCTAATTCTATTTCCGCAATCCATTTTATGATTGGAGTAATACTCATGGAGCTATAAGACCTTTAGTAAGGTTAAATTAAATTTATAAGGAAGTTTATCTATTGCTGATAACAATTCCGCAAATAATATAGGCATCGAGATAAATTACGATTTTATGATCTTTTACGTATTGACGCCTATCCAATAATAATCTATTTGTATCTTACACGTCTTTATTAATAGAGTTATGAGTAGTTGAAAATTATTTTCAATGGATACTAGATACTATTAAAAAAATACTATTACAAGCTTAAATAGGATAACTCTATAATACTGTTGGATATTTATTCGATAGTATCAGGAACCGGTGTTATATTAGAAGTAGAAATTAGTTATTTCAACTAAGTATTCTTTAATAGAATAAGTCAGTTTAAGCAAAGTATATAAAATCTGTAGGTATAGGAATCTTCTCTATGTTTGAACTAGTAACCTATAACAATGAGTACAGATTACGACTGCATTAATAAAGATATAGATGGCATAACACCTAGGAAGAAATTCCGAAGAGTGACGGGTATGTATACATCCCCCAAAATATTTTATTAAAAAATATCTACTATTACTACTCATTATAAATAGTGAGAATAGTTCTTGGTTGAATCTGATTCTACCATTAAGAGTATTCGAAAGTCAGAGTACCTCGAGTACATAAAGCCTACAAAGTTCTAACACTAGTTTACTTTATTCTTGACCAATAAAAGATTTATTTTATATTGTGAAATAAGATGTGTCAAAAAGGATTAAAGCGAATTGAACTTTCTACTATAGGATTTTTATTCTAAATTATAGAATAATTATTGTTGCGATAGTAGAAGTATGGCCGTCCTATTTTTTAGTTACTAAAGTACTATAAGAGTGAATAGGGCCCCCATAATATTACTTTATAAATAAGTAATTCTTATCTTGTTTGAATAACTATATACTCGAATTAATATGTCTAATTCCCAGATACTAAGTGGGCTTAGCTAGCTCTATCAATCCATTATACTTCCTGATATTACATCCCATACTATTATACAGTAACTATACAATTTTCTACAATCAGGAACTAATCCAGAAGATAATATGCCAATGGAAGACATCCTGTTATGAGGAATGGAATCTTCTAGGTAGTAGTTCTACTCTCTAGATAAATTAACATCTTACCCATAAGGGTTTCTACTAGGTCTATTATGTAGCTTTGACCCACTAACTCAATGACTACTATAGCAAGTAGGTAGCAATACCTCTTCGCAATATCTACCACGCCCACCACCATACCCTACTAGAGCTACACCTCTAACAATAAGTCAAGAACAGTATGACTAATTATTAGCTCAAATTATTTAAGATGGGGCTTCTAAGTTTGAACGCTATCAAGCTAAAATCTCAGACCTCACTAGAGGTCTTCAAGTACAGGTAACCCTCTTAGTCGAAGCCCAGGTAGCCTATAAAGTAGCTCAAGAGGCTCATTAAGCATTCTTCGAAGGAGCTAAGGCTACATATAAGGATTTAAAGTTACTATGACAGCAAGTAACTGAAGAGGTAGCGGCTCTTAAAGGCCAAACTATTAGGCAAGAAGATGCAGTAAAATATCTAACTGTATCTATCAGTAAGGTATTGAAGAAGCAGTGGGAATCACTAACTAACAAACTTACTCAAAATACAGGAATGATCATCAATGCAGCCAAAACTAAATTCGATATAATCAAAGTCGACATGAGTAGGGTAAGCAACTAGATGCAAAAAGTGATTAAACAAGAACAAGATGATCATATCTAGAGTTATGAGACAAACAGAGAATCAGTTGAGGCCCTCTCTCATGTGATTCAAACTAACAAGAGGAAGCTTAAGGACTTATAAGAGCTTCCAATTAACCAATCTACTACAAAGTATATTTGATCAGATAGTATAGATAGTTTTATCCATAATATTTGTACGGGCCTAATAAGTGGTCTCATACCTCTGCCACCACTACTTCTACTATCACCATCTCCTCCTTCTTTAGCCAAGAACACTAAGGTCCTTTTTGAAAAGAAAGAACCTTAGAACCTCCTACTACCTCTAAAGTTCAATAGAACTTCAAGTAATCTCAAGAAATTCCTTATAAAGGTAGATGTAATGAATGATACTAGACAGTAGTCATTCGGTACCGTTTATACAATCTATATCCGCTAGAACGGATGTATGTGTATACCGGTTCTTCTGAGGGATTGCCTCAGAAGGGTAGTGGTTGTCAAGTGGGGAGTTCCCTTAGGAACGTTAATTAACAGGTGTAATCTCCGTTTAGATTGTTTGCTAACTAACTGATCTGTAGTCGGTTGTTGTCTGTCTGAGTAGTCTAAGGAGGAGATTCCAGAGGGGAATTCGTGCTCCTTTTATACTTGTTCAACAACGTTTCTGACAGTTCAGAATACATAGAATACGGCACTTGCCGCGGGGCAGTGCTACATGAGTCATAGGAAATATGAGTCATAGGAAATATGAGTCATAGGAAATACATGAGTCATAGGAAATACATGAGTCATAGGAACGGGGCTATGCCAGGGCTGTGCTACATCCTCGACGGTGTACATGAGCCGGCCAGTTCCACTGAATAACTAACTACCAGATTCGGCAGTTATGGAATAATAATAAATATAGAAAATACGAGATAAATAAAATAATAAGAAATAACATCTCTTATTACAGTAGATCACACCTTTAAATGTATACTGCTAACATACTTTACTTATAGCGAAAAAATCCTATTTGTAGTGGATCTACTTACAGAAGAAGCCAGCACTTGATATTACACTAATCAATATAAGCGAATACCAAATGCTAATTCTAGATAGGTCGAATAGGACATATTTAATATTTTCAAACAAGAATTCATTAATACCTATCAAAACCAGTATGAGCAGCAGGATATAAAAGTCTTCCTTTAAAAGGAGTACTAGAAGAAAGGTGAGTTGATAAAAGATTTCATTGCTCAAGTCAAGGTTCATCAGTTGGTAGTGGAACTACTATGAGAACAGCTCTAGGAGTACCTGATCACAGCTATTCAACCAGAGACCAGAGTCTATATGGTCTAAGTCAGTACTAATAAGGACATTCTTGATAAAGTACCTACTAGTACTGAAATATACTTTCAGCCTATCACAAATACTAGGTTACAGGTTGAGTATAAAAAGGTAAAAGAGGCACATGCATAGAACTAGTTCTGTCAAAAAGAATACGCTATTAGTATGAAAAAGGAGGTAGCCCCCACTCCTAAGACTACAGAAAAGAAGTCCGAGAATCTTAAAGAATAAATCTCTAAGTAAAAGCAGAAGGCAAAAACTAAGAATGATACCAAATCTAAAGCCAAGTCTAATACTTCTTCAAAGAAGAAAAAAGAGCCTAGCCAAAACACGGTTATTTACACCATGCAGTAGGTTCGAAAAAAGGACATATAGTGTATCAAGTGTAGAGATAAAAACTATATAATAGGTGACTGCATAGTTAGATAGAAATCCTCAGCAGAGTCAAAAGAAAAAGATAAACCTAAAGAGAAAGTGAAGAAGGTAGCAACTGTAGCAGCTATGGTAGCAGTACTCAAAGTTTCATTTGGACAGATCATTAGTGATAACAAGTTAGATTATAAGAAGAACTTGGATTATTAAGGATGTAGGCTATCTAGTATGTTGGGTCAGATAGTCTTATAGGATTGGTTTTTTATTTATATTATAAAAAAGGGCATCTCTATTAGTAGTTGGAAGGAGGAATATATTGTGGTACTCATGGATATCGACTCCACTTTCATTAGTTCTGTTTTTTATAATTTGTCTTCTTCTGCTTTCCTTTTTTTACAAAACACAAAAAAAAGGACAAAAAGAAAAGCTAATAATGAGGTGGCTCCTCTTGTCGGCAAACTCCAAAAAAGACTATGAAAGGTAGCAGTACCAGATATTTTATTAGATGGAATAAAGGATCTCTCTTTAGTAGGAAAATCGGGTATAAAAGTATTAAAGTCTAATAGGTTAAAGATCCTTATTTCTGTTAAGATATCTTAGTCATACTATGGAATAAAAGGGAACTTTCCATTAACACTTTGGTTGATACTAGTATAGAAGCTACGATTTTTGATTCTGATTTTCTTAAGTAGATGATATTGCCTTAGATTAAAAGAGAGAAAAGACTGAGATTAGAGAGCGCCGATAGCTCGATTTTCAAGAGGTTTGCTATAGTGTAGGTTCAGAACCTGCAGATGGAAGTTCCTGATGCAAAATCAGGGCGAAATAAAACCTTTGACCTAGTAACTAAGGTTGCATACCTCGAACCAGGTCTTCTATTTATTTTAGGGATAGATTGGATCATTACTAATTATAATAAGCTACGAGTTACTACTCCTTATGGGCTCAAGCTTGAGAAGGTATTAAAGATCAAGGAGGTTACTGATTTCGCTGACTTTGACAAAATACTTGCAGAAACTCAGTATATTAAACTTATTGAGATCAGGGAATAGAATTATTAGAAGTTCACAAATAGGGATATTTGCAAGGTTATGAAAATAATTACCAGTAAGAACCTAGAGGAACTTACTAATTGATTGCCATCTCAGTATAGAGATTTTACAAAAATCTTTGGAAAGGAGATACAATCCACCCTTCCCTCTCATGGTCCATAGAATATGACAATCAAGTTAGAAGAAGGAAAAAGTCTACCATTAGGAAAGTTGTACCCCCTCTTCCCTAATGAACTGGAGCTTCTCAAAGAATACCTTGATAAGATACTCTGAACTGGCAAGATTAGACCAAGTAAAAGCAGTACTGGCACTCCTATTTTCTTTACCAAATAACCTAATAGTAAGCTCAGGATAGTCGTTGACAATAGAGGGCTTAATATTATTACTAAGAAAGATAAGTATTCCCTGCCACTTATGACTATTCTTATGAAACAAGTTAGTACTTTACAGGTTTTCTCTAAACTTAACTTAAAACTCAGGTTTAACTTACTAAGAATAGCAGCTGGAGATAAGTGGAAGATGGTATTTAAGACCAGATATGGCTTGTACAAGTATATAGTTATACCTTTTAGACTAACTAATACTCTATCTATCTTCCAATAATATTTTAATAATATTCTATCTAAGAGAATCGATTAAGGGATCATTATATATATTGATGATATCCTTATATATACTCAGACTAAAGAAGAACATATTGAACTCGTCCATTAGGTACTACAGAAGTGAATAGAGAATAACCTTTATATCAACATTAACAAGTATATCTTTTATATCCTCAAGGTAAAATTTATAGGATTTAAGGTCAGCACTAAAAGGTTACAGATGGGCCAGAAGAAAGTCAATGATATCCTTGCTTGGCAAGCTCCTCGAAATATCCAAGAGGTGTAGAAGTTTATTAGTTTTGCTAATTTCTATCACCAGTTTATTAAAGACTTTAGCAGTTTAGCTCTCCCGATTCAAATACTCATACACAATAAAATTCTTTGGAATTGGATACAGCATTATCAAAAGGCCTTCAATGAGCTAAAATATAAGTTCACTACAACTCTAATACTATGCCATTATCATTCCGAATAACCAAAGATGATCAAGACAGATTCATCCGATTTAGCAAAGACTAGTATCCTATCTCAGAAGGAACCAGATAGTCATTAGCACTTAGTTATTTACTACTTGAAGCGCTTCATCCTGGTAAAGCTTAATTACAATGTCCATGATAAAGAAATGATCGTAATCATTAAGTGCTTTCAGAAATAGAAATACTTCTTGATGGGTGCCCCTAAGGAGATAATTGTATATATGGATCACAAGAACCTTAAGTACTTTAATTCCATGAAATTACTTAATTGAAGGCAGGTTAAGTAGGCAGAAATACTAAACTAGTTCAATTTTAAGATCATCTACCACCTAGGTAACAAGAATAGCAAGGCTAATACATTTTCTCATCAGGTTGATCCTGACCTTGAAGAAGGGTAGGAGAAGTAGGACTATATGATTCGGATATTTAAACCTAGTCGATTCTAACTAGGTTTGGGTGAGGAAGTACTAGTAACACACTGAATTATAGTAGTAAAGGCCTCACAGATAGAAGAATCAACTTGGTCAAAGGAAATCCTAGAGGCTGACCTTATAAATAAGAAGTAGTTAGAGATTTGGAACACGTTAAAGTTTGGTAAGAAGTATTCTAGTCTTAAGTACTATGGTTTAGAAGATGATATGGTAACTTATGAAAGATATTTATATATTCCTAACAATAACTCACATGAGCTAAAGGTAGCATTTTAGAACTACAATATTAAAGTTGCAGGATATTTCGGATATGACAAGACCCTCGAACTAATGAAACAAAACTACTATTAGCCAAATATGGAAGATTGGATATATAACTATATCCATATATACGATGCTTATTAGTATAACAAGATAGTGCGACACAAGAAATATGGCAAGCTTGTACCTCTTCTAATTCCTTATAGGCTGTAGGAATATATTTCGATAGATTTCATTACTGATTTACCTCCAGTTAAGGGGTATAATCAAATGTGAGTTATTGTTGATAGGTTTAGTAAAATGGCACATTTTATTGCTTTAAAGAACTAAAAGGCTAAAGAGTTAGCTAGGATATTTGTCAAGAAGGTGTAGAGACTATATGGATTATCGAAGAGGGTTGTTTCAAATAGAGACTCAGTGTTTACAAGTTCGTTCTAGATAGAAGTCATATAGTTGCTAGGAGTTGAGTTAGATAAGTCCTCAGTATATCATCCTCAGATAGATGGTCAAACTGAACAAGTCAACTAGATCCTAGAGCATTATCTATATATATATTACTGTTGGGATCAGGATAACTCAGTTAAGTTACTTTTATTTGCCAAGTTCTATTATAACAATACTATCTACTCTAGTACTAAACTTATTTCTTTCTATATAGCATATGGCCAATATTCTGAGAATAACTTCCAAAACCCAATCGAGGCCTCAACCGAATCTAACAACTCTGAGGCAGCTAAGATAATCGAAACCTCAAATATAATAAGAAAGGCAATGAGAGAAAACATGAAGGCAGTACAGGCCCATATATTAAAGTACTACAATCTTAAAGTGGCAGAGAAGGAATCGATATTCAAGATAGGAGACTAGGTTATGGTCAATACTAAGAACATTAAAACTAGGCATCTGACTAAGAAGCTTGACTATAAGCTTTAAAGAAAGTTTAGAATCAAATGACTTATTAGTACCTATGCTTATGTGTTAAAATCTTCCTTGAGTATAGGTAAAACCCAGCCCATCTTCCATATTAGTCTGTTGGAACCCTACTACCTCAACACAATTGCCGACAGACATTCGCCAACACCCCCTCCCATCGATATCGAAGAATTAGAATACCAGATAGAAAAGGTTAGGATAAGTGAGCTTTAGAAAAGAAGAGTAATGTATTTAGTCTCCTAGAAGAGTTACAGTCTTAATGATGACACATAGGAACCATATGTGAACTTGAAGGATAGAGGCTCAAAAATCGTTCGGAAATTCCATCTAGATAATCCTTATAAGTTATGGGACCTTGATATTATCTTGTGAGTATTTTTTATTTTTTCTTATTTAGGCTTTAGGTTTTTGAAATTATCTTTCATGCATTTTTTGTTTTCTACCTGTATTTCTTATGCTATTTTCTGTCCCAGGGGTGCAATGAGACGTATGCAGCTGTGTTTCGGCTGTCATATATAAGGACTGGTCCTCAAGTACCAGATATAGTTGTTAGTAGCAATACTAATTCTATTTATATAATCAATTAGGTTCTTGTGGACAAGAACCTTAAGGGGGGAGACTCTGTTATGGAGTGACATCCAGCCCTGTCTTAGGTACTTAAGCTCTTATAGAACGACCCTAGATATTCATATGGACTCTAGGTATACTTATAGCAGTATAGTGTAAGTGTTTCTAATACTTATCTATAAGATATAAGTATATAAAATGGGTATGAACTCTGGAGTGGTATATAAGTATCATAGATGGTTAAGACCCTTATGGCACGCCCATAGACCCTTGAGGGAGCTACGGTTTAAGTTTCATAAGTATCCAATCAATGGTTCAATAGTTAGACATAGATCAATACGTAAACTATATGTATATATATTAGCTATACTAGCTGTTATCCTAAAGTCTTAGCATTACCCTAAACTGAAGTTATTATCCTGAACTTTAGAAAAATAACTTGGCAAAAATAAATAAAATAATAAAGCCACGAGGGCGTACTTTAGACTAAAGGGTATCTAGTGATATTATAAGAGAGTATACTTTAAGCCAAAGCAAAAGATACGGTTGAAATATAAAGTTCTCTAAATTTAATATTTCAAAATTGTATCTAGGCCTGTTCATCGCCCTAATTTTATTTCCGCAATCCATTTTATGATTGGAGTAATACTCATGGAGTTATAAGACCTTTAGTAATGTTAAATTAAATCTACAAGGAAGTTTATCTATTACTGATGATAACTCCATAAATAATATAGGCATCGAGATGAATTAAGATTCTATGATCTTCTATACATTGATGCCTATCCAATGATAATCTATTTATGACTCACACATCTTAATTAATAGAGTTATGAGCAGTTGAAAATTATTTTCAATAGACACTAGATATTATTAAGAAAATACTACTGTAAGGTTAAATAGGATGACTCTATAATACTGTTGGGTATTTATTCGATAGTATTGGGGATTAGTGTTATATCAGAAATAGAAATTAGTTATCTTGGCTAAGTATTCTTTAATAGAATAAGTCAGCTTAAGTGAAGTATATAAAACCTCTAGGCATGGGAATCTTCTCTATATTTAGACTAGTAACCTATGATAATAAGCGTAGATTACTACTGCATCAATAAAGGTGTGGATAGTATAATACTTAGGAAGAAATTCTGAAGAGTAATGAGTAGGTGCGCATTCTCCAAAATATTTTGTTAAAGAATATCTACTATTACCATGCATTATAAATAGTGAGAGTAGTTCTCAGTTGAATCTGATTCTACCATTAAGAGTATTCGAAAGCAAGAGTACCTTAAGTATACGAAGCCTACAAAGTTCTAAGAATATAATTCTATAGTAGTAAAATTCAATTTCACTTTAGTCTCTTTTAATGGATCTTATTTCACAATACAAAATAAATCCTATGTCAATTAGATATAAAGTTTAAATAGACTTAGAACTTTATAGGCTTCATGTATTCAAGGTACTCTTATTTTCAAATACTCTTAATAGTAGAATTAGATTCAACTGAGAACTACTCTCACTATTTATAATGAACAGTAATAGTAGATATTTCTTAACAAAATATTTTGGGGGATGCATACCTATCCGTCACTCTTCGAAATTTCTTTCTAAATGTTATGCTATCTATACCTTTGTTAATGTAATTATAATCTATGCTTGTTGTTACAGGTTACTAGCCTAAATATAGAGAAGATTCCTATGCTTATATATTTTATATACTTCGCTTAAGCCGACTTATTCCATTAAAGAATACTTAGCCGAGATAACTAATTTCTACTTACAATATAATACCAATCCTTAATACTATCGAATAAATACTTAATAGTACATAAAGTTATCTTATTTGAGCTTGCAGTAGTATTTTTTTAATAGTATCTATTATCTATTGAAAATAATTTTCAACTGCTTATAACTCTATTAATAAAGACTCGTAGGTCACAAATAGATTATCATTGGATAGGCGTCAATGCGTAAAAGATTATAGAATCTTAATTCATCTTGATACCTATATTATTCATAGTGTTGTTATCAGTAATATATAAATATCTTTATAGATTTAATTAACATTACTAAAGGTCTTATAACTCTACGAGTATTACTCCGATCATAAAATGGATTACGAAAATGGAATCAGGGTGATAAATAGGTCTAAATATAACTTTAAAATATTCAATTTGGAGAATTTTATATTTCAACTATATCTTTAGCCTTAGTCTAAAGCACACTCCCTTATAATATTACTAGACTCACTTTCGTCTAAAGTATACCCTCATGGCCTCATTATTTTATTTATTTTTACCAAGTGATTTTCCTAAAGTTCAGGATAATAACTTTAGTTTAGGGTAAAGCCAAAAGTTCAGGGTAACAGCTAATATAGCTAGTATATGTGTATATAGTTAGTATATTGATCTAGGTGTAACTATTGAACCATTGATTGGATACTTATGAAACTTAAACTGTAGCTCCCTCAAGGGTCTATGGGCATGCCATAAGAGTTTTTAACTATTCATAATAGTTATATACTACTCCGAAGTTTATATCTATTTCATATACTTATCTCTTATAGATAAGTATTAGAAATACTTGCACTATATTGCTATAAGTATACTTAGAGTCTATATGGATATTTAGGATCATTCTATAGGAGCTCAAGTACTTAGAGTAGGGTTGGATATCACCTTATAATAGGCTTGTCTAATTTGAAGTTGGCTACAAGATTATTTTTAATATATAAACTCAAAAGTATAGATTCTGAATCACTTAAGCTTTTATATCAGAATATCTAGGCTTATAGTACTCTTCAAATTCTTATGCCAAAGTTTAGTGGATCTGATTTTGTTATATATGTTACAAAGTATATTAGCAAAAAAAAGTTTCAAGAGTAGAAGTGAAATGATTAGGTTTGGGTCAGAAAATACCCTGTATCGGGTGGAAGATAGCCTAATTAATTAACTGAATGAATACCAGGAAGTCTTAATAGGCTTTTCAAACTCAAAACTAAGAAGGAAATAGTATATTAGCTTGCACATATAACTTTACTTTATTATTTAGGAGGTGCAGCCATTTAAGTTACAGAAAGGATAGTATATATTAGGTTACTATCTAATAGAATAGTTGTATCTATTTCCAAAATTGAGGGAATTGCACATCTAATACTATTAGAGCTGGACGAAAGCTAGTCAATAAATAATAAGATTGATCTAGAAATATGGAATTCAATTTATGATTAGAAATATATTATCTTTCCCAGTTACTTCTATATGATAAGTATTATTGGTATTATAACATACTAGATTAATAGAATATAGGTATATGTAGAAGATCAAATAGGGGTATTTATAGAAGGTTACTCATAACTATAAAGAAGATTATTATTTTTATATGTGGAAGTATAGTTTTTATTAATTTGTTATATATGAATAGTCATTTTTATATATTTATTATATAGGAGTAGATTTGATAGTATTAATAGTAATAATAAGAAGGCATTAGAAGTAGACTTGAAATATATATAATAGATAAAAAGTTAAATATAATATATATAAGAAGAGTATGTAAATAATACCCTAGATATGGAAAGTTAGTATAGGATGAAAGTGGGATACAAAGTAGGCTACCTGATACAGAGGCTCAGTATAAGGAGGGATAATGGATATAGAACATAATATAATAGAAGATAACTAATGTAATAGAAGGCATTGGAGTGAGGATATAGGATGGATATAGGACGAATGTAAGATACTATATGATGTAAGAGTAATAATATGAAGTACCTGACATACATGAAGTAATAGTATATCCTGATGCAAATTTTTTTTCGCTAATACACTCCTTTATATATACTAGAAAGATCTTAGTTAGATATTTCAATATATTGCCTTTAGTTAGCTCTTGTCTTCATCAAATATTTTCTTTTGTATCTAATGTTATAGGGTGATATCTAGCCCTACCATAGGTACTTGAGCTCTTATAGAACGACCCTAGATATTTATATAGACTCTAAGTATACTCATAGTAGAGTAGTACAAGTATTTCTAATATTTGTTTATAAGAGATAAGTATATAAAACAAGTATAAACCTCGGAGTAGTATATAATCATCATAGATAGTTAAGACCCTTATGGCACGCCCATAGATCCTTAAGGGAGCTATAGTTTAAGTCTTATAAGTATCTGATCAATAGTTCAATAGTTATACCTAGATCAATACACTAACTATATATACATATACTAGCTATACTAGCTATTACTCTAAGGTCTTAGCGTTACCCTAAACTGAAGTTATTACTCTAAACTTTAGAAAAATAACTCGGTAAAAATAAATAAAATAATGAAGTCATGAGGGCGTATTTTAGATGAAAGTACGTCTAGTGATATCATAAGAGGATATGTCCTAAACCAAAGCCAAAGGTATGGTTGAAATATAAAGTTCTTCGAATTTAATATTTTAAAGTTGTATCTAGGCCTATTTTTCGTCTTCATTCTATTTCTGCAATCTATTCTATAATCGGAGTAATACTTATAGAGTTATAAGATCTTTAGTAAGGTTAATTAAATCTATAAGAAAGTTTATCTATTACTGATAACAACTCTATAAATAATATAAGCATCAAGATGAATTAAGATTCTATGATCTTCTATGTATTAATACCTATCCAATGATAATCTATTTGTGACCTACAAGTCTTTATTAATAGAGTTATGGGCAGTTGAAAATTATTTTCTATAGATACTAGATACTATTAAGAAAATACTACTGCAAGCTTAAATAAGATAGCTCTATAATAATGTCAAGTATTTATTTGATAGTATTAGGGATTGGTATTATATCTAAAGTAGAAATTGATTATTTTGGCTAAGTATTCTTTAATAGAATAAGTTAGTTTAAGTAAAGTATATGAAATATACAGCTATAGGAATCTTCTCTATGTTCAGGCTAGTAACCTATAACAATGAGCATAGATTATAACTGTATTAATAAAGGTATCGATAGTATAATACTTAGGAAGAAATTCTAAGGAAGTGACTGATAGGTACATATCCCCTAAAATATTTTATCAAGAAATATCTACTATTACTATATATTATAAATAGTAAGAGTAGTTCTTGATTGAATCTGATTCTACTATCTAAAGTATTTAAAAGCAAGAGTACCTTGAGTATACAAAGTCTACAAAGTTCTAAGTCTAGTTTACTTTATTTCCAACTGATAAAAGATTTTTTTTGTATTATATAATAAGATTTATTAGAAAGGATTAAAGTAGATTAAACTTTCTACTATAGAATTTTATTCTGAGTTATGGTATAAATATTGTTATAGCAGTATAAGTATGGCTGTCCTATTCTTTAGTTACTAGAGTACTATAAGAGTAAATAGGGCCTCTTTGATATTATTTTGCAGACAAGTAATTCTTGTTTAATTTGTATACTATATACTTGAATTACTATGTCTAACTCCTAGACACTAAGAGGGCCTAGCCAGCTGTACCGATCCATTATACTCCCTGATATCACACCCCATACTATCATACAGTGACTACATAATCTTCTCGAATTAAAAACTGATATTAAAGATAATATGCTAATAAAAGATATCCTCTTATAAGGAATGGAATCTTATAGGTAGTAGTTCTACTCTCTAGATGAATTAATGTCTTATCTATAAAGGTTTCTACTGGGTCTATTGCATTACTTTGACTTACTAACTCAATAACCACTATGGTGAGCAAGTAGCAATACTTCCTTATAATATCTACTATACCAACCACCATACTCTATAAGAAATATACACTCCACTATCTACTAAGAAGAATATGACCTATTACTAGCTCATATTATTTAAGATAAAGGCTCCAAATTCAAATGTCATCAGGCTGAGATTGTAGACCTCATAAGAAGTCTACAAGCATAAGTAACTCTCTTAGTTGAATTATAAGGGTCTTATAAGGTAGCTTAAGAAGCTTACCAGGCAGTTTTTGATAGGGCCAAAGCTACATATGAGGACCTCAAATTACTGCAGCAGCAAGTAACTGAGGAAGTAGCTATTATAGAGTGATATCCAGCCCTACTATAGGTATTTGAGTTCTTATAGAATGCTTCTAGATATCTTTATAGACTCTAGGTATACTCATAGTAGTGTAGTATAAGCATTTCTAATACTTATTTATGAGAGATAAGTATATTAAATGGGTATGAACTCTGGAGTGGTATATAATCATTATAGATGGTTAAGAACCTTATGGTACGCTTATAGACCCTTAAGGGAGCTATGGTTTAAGTTTCATAAATATCTGATTAATAGTTCAATAGTTATACTTAGATTAATATACTAACTATATGCATATATACTAGCTATTACTCTAAGGTCTTAGCATTACTCTGAACTGAAGTTATTACTCTGAACTTTAGGAAAATAACTTAGTAAAAATAAATAAAATAATAAAGCCATAAGGGCATACTTTAGACCAAAGTGTGTCTAGTGATATTATAAGAGAATATACCTTTACCCAAGGCTAAAGATATGTTTGAAATATAAAGTTCTCCAAATTTAATATTTCAATATTATATTTAGGCCTATTCATCGTCTTGAATCTATTTCCACAATCCATCTTATGATCGGAGTTATATCCATAGAGTTATAAGATCTTTAGTAAGGTTAATTAAATCTACAAGAAAGTTTATTTATTACTAATAAGAACTCCATAAATAATATAGGTATTGAGATGAATTAAGATTCTATAATCTTTTATGTATTGATGCCTATCTAATGATAATCTATTTGTAACTCACGAGTCTTTATTAATAGAGTTATAAGTAGTTGAAAATTATTTTTAATAGATATGAGATACTATTAAGAACATACTACTGCAAGCTCAAATGAGATGACTTCATAATACTATTGAGTATTTATTCGATAGTATTAGGGATTGGTGTTATATGGGAAGTAGAAATTAATTATCTTGCCTAAGTATTCTTCAATGGAATAAGTCAGCTTAAGTAAAGTATATGAAATCTACTAGTATAGGAAACTTTTCTATATTTAGGCTAGTAACCTATAACAATAAGCATAGATTACAACTGCGTTAATAAAGGTATAGATAGCATAATACTTAGGAAGAAATTCCAAAAAGTGACGGATAAATATGCGTCTCTCAAAATATCTTATCAAAGAATATCTATTATTACTACACATTATAAATAGTGAAAGTAGTTCTCAGTTGAATCAAATTCTACTATTAAAAGTATTTGAAAACAAGAGCACCTCAATTACACGAAGCCTATAAAGTTTTAAGTCTAGTTTTCTTTATTTCCAACTGATAAAAAGATTTATTTTATGTTTCAAAAGAAGATTTGTTATGAAGGATTAAAGTAGACTGAACTTTCTACTATAGAATATTATTCCATATTATGGAATAAGTATCGTTGCGGTAGTATAAGTGTGGGCGTCCTATTCTTTAGTTACTAGAGTACTATAAGGGTCAATAGGGCTCCTGTAACATTACTTTATAGATAAGTAATTCTTGCCTTCTTTATATATTATATTTAAATAAACTATATCTAACTCTCGGACACCAAAAGGGCCTAGTTAGCTTTACCAATCTCTTATATTTCCTAATATCATATTCCGTGCCATTACCCAAAGACTACATAACTTTCAGTCTAAAATAGATATAGAGGATAATTTCTAGGATATACCAATAGAAGATATTCTATCTAGATGTTACGGGGTAATATTCAGCCCTACCATAGGTACTTGAATTCCTATAGAACGACCTTAGATATCTATATGAACTGTAGGTACACTCATAGTAGTGTGGTACAAGCTTTTCTAATACTTATATATAAGAGATGAGTATATAAAATAACTATAAACCCCAGAGTAGTATATAACTATCATAGATAGTTGAGACCCTTATGGCACGCCCATAGACCCTTAAAGGAGCTATGGTTTAAGTTTCACAAGTATCCTATTAATAGTACAATAGTTATATCTAGATTAATATATTTACTATATACATATATACTAGCTATACTAGCTATTACCTTGAAGTCTTAGCATTATCCTGAACTAAAGTTATTACCTCGAACTTTAGGAAAATAACTCGGTAAAAATAAATAAAATAATAAAGCCACGAGGGCGTACTTTAGACCAAAGTATGTCCAGTGATATTATAAAAGAGTGCACTCTAAGTTAAGGCTAAAGATACAGTTGACATATAAAGTTCCTCAGATTTAATATTGCAAAATTGTATCTAGACCTATTTATCGCCCTAATTCTATTTCCATAATCTATTTTATGATTAGAGTAATACTCGTAGAGTTATAAGACCTTTAGTAAGGTTAATTAAATCTATGAAGAAGTTTATATATTACTGATAACAACTCCATGAATAATATAAGCATTGAAATGAATTAAGATTTTATAATCTTCCATGTATTAGCCCCTATCCAATGATAATCTATTTGTGACCCATAAGTCTTTATTAATAATGTTATGAGCAGTTGAAATTTATTTTCAATAGATACTAGATGGTATTAAGAAAATACTACCGCAAGGTCAAATAAGATAACTCTATGATAATGTCAGGTATTTATTCAATAGTATCGGGGATTGGTATTATATCAGAAGTAGAAATTAGTTATCTTGGCTAAGTATTCTTTAATGGAATAAGTCAGCTTATGTAAAGTATATGAAATATATAGGTATGAGAATCTTATCTATATTTGAGCTAGTAACCTATAACAATGAGCAGAGATTACAACTGCATTAATAAAGGTGTAAATAGTATAACACTTAGGAAGAATTTCAGAAGAGTGACAGGTAGGTATACATCTCCCAAAATATCTTATCAAAAAATATTTACCATTACTATGTATTATAAATAGTGAGAGTAGTTCTCAATTAAATCTAATTCTACTATCAAAAGTATTCGAAAGCAAGAGCACCCTAAGTATACGAAGCCTACAAAGTTCTAAGTCTAGTTTTCTTTATTTACAATGGATGAAAAGATTTATTTTATATTTCGAAATAAGATCTGTCATAAAGGACTAAAGTGAATTGAACTTTTTGCTATAGGATATTATTCTGTATTGCGGAATAAGTATCGTTTTGGTAGTAGAAGTACAGCCATCCTATTTTTGAGTTGCAAGAGTACTTTGAAAGTTAATAGGGCCCTGTAACATTACTTTATAGATAAGTAATTCTCATCTTGTTTATATATCATATACTTAAATTATCATATCTAACTCTCAGATACTAAGAGGGCCTAGCTAGCTCAACTGATCTATTATACTTCCTGATATCATACCTCATACTATTACATAGTAATCACATAATTTTTCACAATCAAAAACTGATATAGAAGTTAATATACTAATAGAAGCTATCATCTTGTAAGGAATGGAATCTTCTAAGTAGGAGTTCTACTCCCTAAATAAATTAACATCTTACCTCTAAGAGTTCCTACCAGGTCTATTATATCACTTTGACCCACCAACTCAATGACTACTATGATGAATAGGTAGTAATACTTCCTCATAATATCTACTATACCTACTACTATACTCTACTAGAAATATATACTCTATGATCTCTTAAGAATAATATAACCAATTACTTACTCATATTATTTAAGATATAGGCTTCGAATTTGAATATTATTGGGCTGAGATTACAGACCTTATGAGGGGTCTACAAGTATAAACAACTCTCTTAGTCGAATTGCAAGAGGCTCATGAGGTAGCCTAAGAAGCTTACTAGGCAGTTTTCGATAGGGCTAAAGCTATATATAAGGACTTCAAGTTACTGTAGCAGCAAGTAACTGAGGAAGTAGCTGCTCTCAAAGACCAAATTGAGGGACAATAGGATGCAGTTCAATGATTAACTGTATCTATTAGTAAGGTGTTAGAAAAACAGTGGAAAGTACTAACTAACAAGCTTACACATGATACAGAGGCCATCATTGATGCAGCAAAGACCAAGTTTGATACTATTAAGGTAGATATAGGTAAGGTAAGTGATTGAATATAGAAGGCAATTAAACAAGAACAAGACGATCGTATTCAGAGTTATGAAACAAATAGGAAATTAGTAGAAGTCCTCTACTATTTTATTCAAACTCATAAGAGGAAACTCAAAGACCTCCAAAAACAGCCAATCGACTGACCAAACCCTACCAAACATACTCGATCGATTTATATTAATAGCTTCATCTGTGATATCCACTCTAGCTTAGTAAGTAGTCTCGTACCTCCACTACCACCACTACCTCTACTACCACTATCTCCACCCCCACTAGTAAAGAAAACTAAGGTTCTCTCTAAAAAAAAAGAACCCTATAATCTCCCACTACCTCTAAAGTTCAATGGAACTTTAAGTAAACTAAAAGAATTCTTCATAGAGGTAGACTATACATTTGAATATATGCCACTGACATATTCTAACTATAGGAAAAAGATCCTATTTGTAGTAAATTTACTTACTGGAGGAGCAAGTACCTAGTACTATACTAACCAGAATAAGTGAATACTAGATACTAACTCTGGATAGATTGAATGGAACACCTTTAATATTTTTAAGTGAGAATTTATTAATACACACCAGAATCAATATAAGTAGTAGGATACAAAGGTCTTTCTTTAAAAGGACTACTAGAAAAAAAGTGAGTTAATGAAGGACTTCATTGCTCAGGTCAGAGTTCATCAGTTGGTAGTAGAGCTACCACGAAAATAGCTTTAAGAGTACCTGATTAGCGTTATTCAGCTTGAGACTTGTGTTCATATGGTTTGAGTCAGTACTAATAAAGATATTCTTGACAAGGTACCAGCTAGCATAGAAATGTACTTTCAGGCAATCACTAATATCGAGTCTCAAGTTGAGTATGAAAAGGTTAGCAAAGTATATATACCGAACTAGTTCTGTCAAAAAGAATAGGCCTCTAGTATAAAAAAGGAGGTAGCTCCTACTCCTAAGACTACGAAAAAGAAGTCTGAGAACCTCATAGACCGAATTTCTAAGCTAAAGCAGAAGGCAAAAACTAAGCCCAATACTAAATCCAAAGCCAAGTCTAATATTTCCTTCAAAAAAGAAAAAGAGCTTAGCTAAGATGTAGTTACCTATACTATACGGCAGACTCAGAAGAAGAACATATAGTACATCAAGTGTAGAGATAAAAACTATATGATGGGTGACTACATGGTATAATGAAAACCCTTGGTAGAGTTAAAAGGAAAGGGTAAGGCCAAAGAAGAAATGAAGAAGCTGACAACTGTGGTAGCTATAGTAGTACTACTTGAGGTTTCTTTTGGACAGATCATTAGTGATGACAAGTTAGATTATGGAGAAAATTCAGACTATTAGGGACACAAGCTATCTAGTACGTCAGGTCAAATAGTCTCTCAAGTTTAGATTTCTATTTGTGTTATGAAGAAGGATATCTCTATTAGTAGTTAGAAGAAAGAATACGTTAGGGAATCTATAGATATTGACCCCACTTTTATTAGTTCTGTTTCTCATAATTTGTCTTCTTCTACTTTTTCTTCTTTACTAAATGAAAATACAAAAATAGAGATAAAAAGAAAAGCCGATGATAAGGTAGCTCCTCTTATTAATGAACTCCAAAAAAGACCACAAAAGGTGGCAGTGCTAGATATTTTATTAAATAGAATTAAGGATCTCTTTTTAGTAGGAAAATCTAGTATAAAGGTATTAAAGTCTGATGGGTTGAAATTTCTTATTTCTGTTAAGTTATCATAGATATATGGAGAAATTAAATGCGACCTTTCTATTAATATTTTAGTTAATACTAGTGTAGAAGGTATGATTTTTGATTCTGATTTCATTGAATAGATGATGTTGCCTTAGGTTAAGAGGGAGAAAAGACTGAGACTAGAGAGCGTCAATAGCTTAATTCTCAAGAGGTCTGGCATAGTACTAGTCTGAAACCTGCAGATGAAAGTCTCTAATATAAGATCAATGTGAAACAAAACTTTTGACTTGGTAACTGAGGTTGCGTACCTCGAACTAAGTCTTGTACTCATTTTGGGGATGGATTGGATCATCACTAATTGTAATGAGCTACAAGTCACTACTCTTTATGGGCTCGAGCTTAAGAGGGTATTGAAGATTAAGGAGGTTACTAATTTTACTGACTTTAATAAAGTACTTGTAGAGACTCAGTATATCGAACTTATTGAGATTAGAGAATGAGATTATCAGAAGTTCGCAAATGAAGACGTTCGTAAGGTTATAAAAATAACTACAAGTGAGAACCTAGAGGAACTTGCTAATCAATTGCTATCTTAATATAGGGATTTTGTAAAAATCTTTAGAAAAGAGATATAATCTACTCTTTCCTCTTATGATCTATAGGATATGACAATCAAGTTGGAAGAAGAAAAAGGTCCGCCGTCAGACAAGTTATACCCCCTCTTCTCTAATAAACTAGAGCTTCTCAAGCAATACCTTAATGAGATACTCCAAACTAGCAAGATTAAACCAAGCAAAAGTAGTACTAGTACTCCTATTTTCTTCACCAAATAACCTAATATCAAGCTCTAAATAGTTGTAGCCTATAGAGGTCTCAATGCTATTACCAAGAAAGATAAGTATCCTTTTTCACTTATAACTACTCTCATGGAACAAGTTGGTACTTAATAGGTTTTCTCCAAACTTGACTTAAAACTTATGTTTAACTTACTAAGAATAGTAGCTAGAGATAACTAAAAGATAGTATTCAAGACTAAATATAGCTTGTATGAGTATATAGTTATATCTTTTGGGCTAACTAATGCTCTATCTATCTTCCAATAATATATTAATAATATTCTATCTGAGAGAATCAATCGAGGGATTATTATATATATTGATAATATCCTTATATATACTAAGACTGAAGAAGAATATATCGAGCTCGTCCATTGGGTACTGCAAAAGCTAATGGAGAATAACCTTTGTGTCAACATTGATAAGTATATCTTTTATATCCTCGAGGTAGAATTTATTAGATTTAAGGTTAGTACTAAAGGAATACAAATAGGTCAGAAGAATGTTAATAATATCCTCATATAGCATACCCCTCGGAATATCCAAGAGATGCAGAAGTTTATTAGTCTTGCTATTTTTTATTATCGATTTATAAAAGGCTTTAGCAGTTTGGCTCTTCCAATTCAAATACTTATACATAATAGAGTTCCTTGGAATTGAATATAGTAGTGTCAAAAGGCCTTCAATGAGCTAAAATATAGGTTTATTACAGCTCTGATACTATGCCATTATTATCCCAAATAACTAAAGATGATCAAGACAGATACGTCTGATCTAGCAAAAGTTGGTATTCTATCTCAGAAGGAACCAAATAGTCATTGGTACCCAATCGCTTACTACTTGAAGTACTTCATCCTAGCAGAGGTTAATTATAATGTCTATGATAAGGAAATGGTTGTAATTGTCAACTGCTTTCAGGAATGGAGATACTTCTTGATGGGTGCCCCTGAGGAGATAATTGTGAATATGGATTACAAGAACCTTAGGTACTTTAATTCTATGAAGTTACTCAATCGAAGGTAGGCTAGGTGGATAGAAATACTAAGCTAGTTCAATTTTAAGATAATTTATTACCCAAGTAATAAGAATGGCAAGGTTGATGTATTTTTCTATTAGGTTAATCCTGACCTTAAAGAAAAGAGGGAGAAGCAGGACTATATGATTTAGATGTTCAAATATAGTCAATTCTAACTAAGTTTAGGTAAGGAGGAACTAGTAACATACCGAATTATGGCAGTAAAGACTTTACAGACAAAAGAATCAACTTGGTCGAAAGAAATCCGAAAGGCTGGCCTCATAAACGAGAAGTGGTTGGGAATTCGGAATATATTGAAGTTTGGCAAAGAGTATTCTAGTCTTAAGCATTATGGTTTGTAAGATGATATGATAACCTATAAAAGATATTTGTATATTCCTGACAACAACTTACTCAAGCTAAAGGTAGCATTCTAAAGCTATAATGCTAAAGTTGTAGGATACTTCGGACATGACTAGACCCTAGAACTAATAAAATGAAACTACTACTGTCCGAACATAAAAGATTGGGTATATAACTACGTCTGTATATACGATGCTTATTAGTATAATAAGATAGTGCAATACAAGAAATATAGTAAGCTTATACCTTTTTTAATTCTTTATAGGCTATGAGAACACATTTCGATAGATTTTATTACTGATTTACCTCTAGTTAAGGGATATAATCAAATCTAAGTTATTATTGATAGGTTTACTAAGATGGCATATTTCATTCTTTTAAAGAATCAGAAGGCTAAAAAGTTAGCTAGGATATTTATTAAGGAGGTATAAAGACTATATAGATTGCTAAAAAAGGTTGTTTTGGATAGGGATTTGGTATTCACAAGTTCGTTCTAGATGGAAGTCATACAGTTATGAGGAGTTGAGTTAGATAAGTTCTCAGTATATTATCCCTAAATAGATAGTTAAACTAAATGAGTTAACCAAATTCTAGAGTATTATCTATAGATATATTACTGTTGGGATCAAGATAATTAGGTTAAGTTTCTTCCATTTACTGAGTTCTATTATAATAATACTATCTACTCTAGTATCAAACATACTTCTTTTTATACACCATATGGCTAATACCTTGAAAACAACTTCTAGAACCCAACTGAGACCTCAACCGAATCCAACAACCCTAAAGCAGCTAAGATAGTCAAAACTCTGGATGCAATAAGAGAGACTATGAGGGAGAATATAAAGCCAGTGCAGGCTCACATATCAAAGTACTATAATATTAAGGTAGCAGAGAAGGAATTGACATTCAAGGTAGGAGACTGAGTTATAGTTAATGCTAAGAATATTAAAACTAGGCGTCCGACCAAGAAGCTTGACTACAAGTTTCGAGGAAAGTTCAGAATCAAACAACTCATTAGTATCTACACCTATGAGTTAGACCTTCCTCTAAATAGAGGCAAAACCTACCCCATCTTTTACATCAGTCTGTTGAAACCCTACCACCTTAACATGATTGCCGGCAGATATTTGCCAACACCTCCTCCTATTGATCTTGAAGAATTGGAGTACTAGATTGAAAAAGTTAGGACTAGGGAGCTTTAGAAGGCAAAAGTTATATACTTAGTTTGCTAGAAGAGTTATAGTCTTGATGATAACACATAGGAACCATATGAGAACCTGAAGGATGGAGGCTCTGAAATCATTTAGAAATTCTATCTGCATAACTCTCATAAGCCATGGGATCCTAATATTATCTTGTGAAGATTTTTTATTTTTTCCTATTTAGGCTTTAGGTTTTTAGAATTATTTTTCACATATTTTTTGTTTTTTACCTTTATTTTTTATACCATTTTCTGTCCCAGAAGTGCAATGAGACATACGCAGCTATGTTTCGGCTATTGTATATAAGGACTGGTTCTCAAACCCCATCTATAGTTATTAGTAGTAATACTGATTCTATTAGCATGATCAATTAGGTTCTTGTAGATAAGAACCTTAAGGGGGGAGGCACTATCATGAGGTGATATCCAGCCCTATCATAGGTACTTAAGCTCCTATAGATCAACCCTAGATATCTATATGGACTCTAGCTATACTCATAGTAGTATAGTACAAGCTTTTCTAATATTTATCTATAAAAGATAAGTATATGAAAAAAGTATGAACCTCAGAGTGGTATATAACTATCATAGATAGTTAAGACCCTTATAGCACGTCTATGGACCTTTGAGGAAGCTACGGTTTAAGTATCATAAGTATCTGATCAATAGTTCAATAATTACACCTAGATCAATATACTAACTATATACATATATACTAGCTATACTAGCTATTACACTAAAGTCTTGGCGTTACTCTGAACTGAAGTTATTACCCTGAACTTTAAAACAATAACTTAATAAAAATAAACAAAATAATGAAGCCACAAGGGCGTACTTTAGACCAAAGTATGTCCAGTGATATTATAAGGGAGTGTACTCTAAGCTAAGGACAAAGACATAGTTGAAATATAAAGTTCTCCAAATTTAATATTTTAAAGTTATATCTAGGCCTATTCATCATCCTGATTCCATTTCTGCAATCCATTTTATGATTGGAGTAATACCTGTGGAGTTATAAGTCCTTTAGTAAGGTTAATTAAATCTATGAGGAAGTTTATCTATTACTGATAACAACTCCACAAATAATATAGGCATCAAGATGAATTAAAATTTTATGTTCTTCTACGCATTGGTACCTATCCAATGATAATCTATTTAGTGTGCGCCACAGGGCGAGTCGGTTCGAGTTCATGGCCTCGAAAACTCGTTTGGTTATCGCTTCGCCTCGGTCGTCGCTAGTAGCAACTCGCCTCGCACCGACTCGTCGAGTATTCGGTAATCTACAGAATACTCGCCAAGCCTCTACACTAACCTTATTTATACTCGCGCACCTGCCAAGCCTAGTGAAGTCGCGTACAAACAATTACTAACAAGTGCTAACAATGACAGCAAAATAGATAACAGAGACCGTGACAGCACAGGCAATCGGTGACAGTAGAAGCGACCGTGACAGTACAGGCAATCGCTGACAAGAGAGGCGACCATGACAGTACGAACGTGACAGCACAGGCAATCGGTGACAGTAGAAGCGACAGTGACAGTACCGGCAATCACTGACAGGAGAAGCGACCGTAACAGTATAGGCAATCGGTGATAGTAGACTCAATCCGTTATAGTACGGACGTGACAGCACAGGCAATCGGTGACAGTAGAAGCGACAATGACAGTACCGGCAATCGCTGACAGGAGAAGCGAGCGTGACAGTATAGGCAACCGGAGACAGGAGAAGCGACCGTGACAGTACAGGCAATCGGTAATAGTAGACGTGATCCATGATAGTACGGACATGACAGCACAGGCAATCGGTGACAGGAGAAGCGACCGTAACAGTACAGGCAATCAGTAATAGGAGAAGCGACCGTGACAGTACAGGCAATCGGTGACAGTAGAAGCGACCGTGACAGTACAGGCTATCGGTGACAGGAGAAGTGACCGTGACAGTACAGGCAATCGATGACAGGCAATCGGTGATAGTAGAAGCGACCGTGACAGTACAGGCTATCGGTGACAGAAGAAGCGACCGTAACAGTACAGGCAATCGGTGACAGTAGAAGCGACCGTGACAGTACAGGCAATCGGTGATAGTAGACGCGATCCGTGACAGTACGGACGTGACAGCACAGGCAATCGTTGACAGTAGAAGTGACAGTGATAGTACAGGCAATCGGTGACAGGAGAAGCGACCGTGACAGTACAGGCAATTGGTGACAGTAGAAGCGATCCCCAGCAGTACGGGCAATCCGTGACAGTAGAAGCGATCCGTGACAGTAGAAGCGATCCGTGACATTACAAGCAATTCGTAATAGCAGAAGCCTATGACAGTGCAGGCTAGACAGAGCGAAGGAATAATAAATATTAAACAGAAGGCTTGGTGAGTATTCTGTAGATCACCGAGTAGGGGCGAGTCGAGTTGAGGCAGCGAAAAGCCGACTCGGCGAGTTGTCAACTGATGAAAACTCGTTCGCCGAGTCGGTTCTTGGCGAGTCAGTTCGAGTTGAACTCGCCCCGTGGCGCACACTAAATCTATTTGTGTCCTACGAGTCTTTATTAATAAAGTTATAAGTAGTTGAAAATTATTTTTAATGGACATTAGATACTATTAACAAAATACTACCACAAGCTCAAATAAGATAACTCTATAATATTATTGGGTATTTATTCAATAGTATTGGGGATTAGTATTATATTGGAAGTAAAAATTAGTTATCTTAGCTAAGTATTCTTTAATAGAATAAGTTGGCTTAAATGAAGTATATGAAATATACAGGGATAGGAATTTTCTCTATGTTCAGGCTAGTAACCTATGACAATGAGCACAGATTATAACTGCATTAATAAAAGCATGGATAGCATAATACTTAGGAAGAATTTCTGAAGAGTAACAGGTAGGTGTGCATCTACTAAAATATCTTATCAAAGAATACCTACTATCATTGCGCATTATAAATAGTGAGAGAAGTTCTCAGTTTAATCTAATTCTACTATCAAGAGTATTCGAAAGCAAGAGTACTCTAAGTATATGAAACCTACAAAGTTCTAAGTTTAGTTTTCTTTATTCCTAACTGACGAAAAAATTTATTTTGTATTTCGAAATAAGATCTGTCATGAAGGACTAAAGTGGATTGAACTTTCTGCTATAGAATATTATTCTATGTTACAGAATAAATATCGTTGCAGCAGTAGAAGTATAGTTGTCCTATTTTCTAGTTGCAAGTGTACTCTAAGGGTTAATAGGGCCCTCGTGATACTAGAGGCATAGAATTATTATCATGATATCCTATCTACTTGTTTGATAAATTAATGTCATTTCTAGCTGGTTTAATGTAATAAATTAGGGAGACTTCTCAAAGAAGACCTCATTAACCAGTTAGTAATTTATCCTCATATCATCCAATACTACCAACAAGATTTTCATATCTCTCTCTGAGCCAATAATAATATAATGACTTATTGGCTTAGATTGTCTAAGACAGAGTCACCAAGTTTAATCAATAGTGAGCCGAAATTATAGACCTCACTAGAAGACTAAATACTCAGATATGTATCGTTAGAGAGGCTCAAGAGGCTCAAAAATTAGTTCAAAAAGCTTACAAAATTGCTCAAAAAGCTCATAGAATTGTCTTAGCAGGAGTAAAGGCTACTTATAAAGATTTAAAATTACTATGATAGCAAGTAACCAAAGAAGTAGTAGCTCTTAAAGAATAAATAAAGGAACAACAAGATATAGTTCAACAATTAACTGTATTAATAAGTAAGGTGTTGGAAAAGCAATGGAAGGTACTAACTAATAAACTAACAAATAATATAGGAGCTATTTTTAATATCGCAAAAATCGAGTTTGATGCTATAAAAGCTGATATTGTCAGGTTAAATGAATGGGCACAAAAGGCAATTAAGCAAGAGCAAAAAGATTATATTAGTTCTTGTGAGACTAATAAAAAATTAGTAGGAGAATTATGTCACTGAAATAAGACTTATAAATGAAAGATCAAAAACTTCCATAAGCGACTATTTGATCAACAATACCCTATAAAGTATACTTAATTAGTAAATAATGAAAGCTTCATTATCTATAAAGTCTATACTCACTTAGAAGATCTTCTACTACTATTTCCACTACCACTATCTTTCCCTCCTTTAGCTAAGAAAACTAAGGTTCTTTGCAAAAAAAAAAAATCTTAAAACCTTCCTTTACCTTCGAAATTTAATAGAACTTTAAGTAAAGTTAAGAAATTCTTAATAAAGATAAACTATGCCTTTGAATGCATACTACTAACATATTCTATACATAGTGAGAAAATTCTATTCGTAGCAGATCTATTTATAGGAGGTACAAGCATCTGGTATTATGCTAATCAGTATAAACAAATACTAGATACTAATTCTGGATAGATTGAATGGAGTATATTCAATATCTTCAAGCATAAATTTATTAATACCCACCAAAACCAGTATAAGTAATGTGATATACAGGTCTTTCTTTAGAAGGAGTACTAAAAGAAAGATGAAACAAAGAAGGATTTTATTACTAGGGTCAGGGTTCATCAGTTGGTAGCCAAACTACGACGAGAACAGCTCTAGAAGAACCTAATTATAGCTATTTAACTAGAGACCAAAGCTCATATAGTCCAAGTTAGTACTAATAAAAATATTCTTGATAAGATACTTACTAGTATAGAGATATACTTTCAGGCTATTGCCAATACTAGATCTTAGGTTAAGTATGAAAAAGTAAAGGAAATATATGCATAAAGCTAATTCTATCAAAAAGAACAGGCTGCTAGTGCAAAGAAGGAGGCAGCTTCTGCTCTTAAGACTAATAAAAAGAAGTGTAAGAATCTTAAGGACTGAATTTCAAAGCTGAAGCAGAAGATGAAAACTAAGCCTAACGCTAAATCTAAAACTAAGTCTAATACTTCTTCTAAGAAGGAAAAAGACTTTAGCCAAGATGTGGTTACTTATGCTATACAGTAGATTTAGAAGAGGGATATATAGTGCATTAAGTATAGAGATAAAAACCATATGATAGGGAACTATATAGTGGAATAAAAACCTTTAGCAGAATTAAAAGAAAAGGGTAAGACTAAGGAGGAAGTGAAAAAAATAGCAACTGTAGTAGCTATAGTAATACTACTTAAAGTTTCTTTTAGATAGATTATTAGTAATAATGAGTTGGATTATGGGGAGAACTTAGACTATTAAGGATGCAGGCCATCTAGTATATTGGGTCAGATAGTCTTGCAGGATTAGTTTTCTATTTATATTATAAAGAAGAGTATCTCTATCAGTAGTTTGAAGAAGGAACATATTGGGGAACTCATAGATATCAATCCCACTTTCATTAGTGCTATTTCTTATAATTTATCTTCTTCTACTTTTCTTTCTTTATAAACTATAAAAAAAGGGATAAAAAGAAAAGCTGATAATAAGATAGGTTCTCTTATTGGTGAACTCTAAAAAAGACTATAAAAGGTAGCAGTGCTAGATATCTCATTGGATAGAATTAAGGATCTCTCTTTAGTAGAAAAATCAGGTGTAAAGGTATTAAAATCTGATAGGCTAAAGTTTCTTATCTCTATTAAGTTATCTTAGATGTATAAAGTAATAAAAAGAGAACTTTCTATCAATACTTTAGTTAATACTAGCACAGAAGCCATGATTTTTGATTCTGATTTTGTTGAATAAATAATATTACTTTAGGTTAAGAGAGAGAAAAGACTGAGATTAGAGAATACTGTAATAAAAGATATTATTTCTTATTATATTATTTATCTCATATTTTCTATATCTGTTATCATTCTATAACTACTGAATCTAGTAGTTAGTTATTTAGTGGAACTTGCCATCTCGTGTATACCCTCAAGGATATAGCACAGCCCCAGTATAGGCCTGTTTCCTATGACTCATGTATTTCTTATGACTCATGAATTTCCTATGACTCATATTTCCTATGACTCATATAGTACTGCCCTGTAGCAAGTTTTATATTCTATGTATTCTGAACTGTCAGATACGTTGTTGAACAAGTATAAAAGGAGTATAATTTCCCCTCTGGAATCTCCTCCTCAGACTACTCAGACAGACAACAACTGACTATAGATCAGTTAGTTAGTAAAATAATCTAAGTAGAGATTACACCTATTAATTAATATTCCTAATGGAACTCTCTACCTTATAACTACCCTTCTGAGGTAATCCCTCAGCAGAACCAATATATACATACATCCGTTCTAGTGGATATAAATTGTATAAATGGTACCGAATAACTACTAACTAGTATCATTCATTATATTTTTTTTAATATCCTAAGTTAATTTTTACTACTCATAACCTCTCATCTCAAGGCCTGATCAACCTTGATGATACTTTTTTATACTTTTTAGTATAATGTATCTTGAATATAATAATGATATCATAAATTTAGCTAGCTACAATAATAACTAATAAGATAACAGACTCTCAACTATAGTATAAGTACAAGACTTAGAAGTAAGCTAAGTAGATCTCTAACAGGCAGTAGTTCCCTACATAAAAGTATCCCACTCCCGTTCCTGATACTTTTCCCAATACTCTCAACAAATCCACTTGTACTCCTGGCAATCCAAAATACTACACTAGAAATGAAAAACATGATATATAAATGAAAAACCAGTACTATAGGTCCCAGGGATAATCGGCATAACAAAGAAACAATTATCATCTTATAGCTTATAAACTGCCTCCTCCATACTAGACAATATCTCAACAAAAGTCTCAATACCTTCAACATCTACTTTAATATTATAATCAGAAAATAAAACACTCTTACTAGACAACTCAGAAGTAGAAGACGAATTAGGTCCGTAAAATATATTTGGACTTTACCAAGCTGTCGTACCATCATTACCATCAACCGAGGTAACATTATCCTCAGTTGAGCGGATATCCAACAAATCCTCTTCAATAATACTGCCAGAATAATAAGACACTAAAGCGCAAAAGTAACTTAAAGATCAAATTTGTTGATCTAAACCAATAGGTTATGAAGTGATAATTGACATCAAAACAAACCTAAATAAGAATCAGTCTCAGACAGAATAGTATCTATAGCTAGAAGACGGATTAAAAAGTCAAGACGTTTAACTATACTACCTAAAGATATTTAAGAATTAGTCAAACACATTTCCAAAAAGACCAGAATCATTGATCCTACCACAAAGGGAGTAATAGACCCAAGTTATAAGGAAAAAATAACTTTGGAATATATGTCTGATTTTCCATCAGAATATGAAATTATATTTGAAATGGTTCTTACCTGAGCAACAAAAACATTTTTTGACAAACATATACTCCATATATGAAATCTTGAAATATGTACAAATCCTCGAAGTAATACAGGAATATTATTCTATGGATACTGGACTCTTAATAGAAGCTATAGTAAGACACTATCTATGGCAAATGCCATATCCATTTAGAGAAAAGGACTTAGAATTAAGAGCATTTCTTAAAGAAGAATTAAGAAAATCATTGGTAGGACTTTTGAAATAGAAGTATTAGCTTATAAAAAATTGGGATATATTAATGGTCTTTATATTAAGTGGTACTTACTTAGAAGAAATTCTTACTTCAGTACAAGATTAGTTTAAGCTAATCCTAGGATTACGTGAAATATTTACTCGAACTCCAACGAAGGATAAAGGCAAAGGTAAAGAGTCTACTTAGAAGAATACTGCGTCAGTATAAGAAGCAGGAAGCTCCAAATCTCCTCCATCTCTTTCAGACAAAATACAAGAACCAGATAATGATAAAGAAGATTAAGAAAATAATAGTAATAGTGGAGGAAATGAAAATACCAGTCAATAACAACAACAACAATTTGGAGTACAAAGCGGACTAGATGATAATGATTCAAGCGATAGCTCTGACTCAGATGATAGTATCTTATTAGTAGCTAGTATACTCAAATCCAAAAGGACTCAACGAGGAAAATCGGTAGAACATCAATAATGGAAATCTACTATCAAAATGATTTTAGCAAACAACCTCACTTCATCTAAGAAAATCAAAGGAATCAAAATTGATTAACTAGAAAAACTAAACAGCACTAACAAGAAATGGCGAAATTCATAATATTTTAACTCTTGGGTAATGGCAGTTCAACACTAATTAAAGATAAAAGGAATTGATTTAGTGAAGACTAAAGCATTAGAAATTCTAGGATTTCTACTTTAAGGAAGTGTGCTTATAACTTATAATCAATATCTAAGAGATAAAAGGAAGAAGATGAAATTCTTTAGCTTTATAATAGTCCTCAGAGATTTTCTGATACTGTCTACTAGTAAAGACATTTTATAGAAGCAATAGGAAACTGCCACACCTTATGAGGATGGATAATATATAGGCATCAAACAATTCGCCAACTGGCTCACCGAAATGCAGATTAAATTGATTCATATTAAGGGTAAACAATCAATATTAGAAGTAGTCAAAAGAAAAAAGTTGCTTAATTACTTACCTGTATATATATCAGTAACATTAATTACTTTAATTAAAGACGAATGGACATATGACCAACTCGTATATTAAGCAGAGTCATATGAAGTGTTAAAGAAAGAAATTACACTACCACATACCCTAACTAGACTCTACTAATAAAATCGAAAATCAACTAATCAATACTGAAATCAATAAAGAGACTATAATTGACATAGATCAAATCATAACAATGGCAACAAACCCTCCTTCAAAACCAATCATGATAAATAAAAGGAATCTAATTGGGATACCATTATAAAAAAATTAGATAATAAGACAAGGATGTAACTAATAAGAGATTAGAAATGTCTATAGTATTGGAACTCTAGATATTCTCATAAGGATTGTAGGAAGCAATAGAATAAGGTACCTTTGCGAACCGCAGTACAAGATCTCACTACAACCACTACATTAAAAGTCAACAAGGATAAAATCCAGGAACGACCTCTATTAATAAAACCAATTAACTACAATAAGGTTTGTATTAGAATGAATGACCGACCAGCTCTAGCATTAATAGATCTCTAAACCAAAGGAGGAGATTTGATTAATTCTACATTTGTACACTTGTACGAAATACTAACAAAGAGTATTGAGAAAATATCTTTAAGTACAGCCGTGAAAGGATCCAAGGCAACAATTGATAAGATGTATATAATTAAGTTATATTGGATAGGATATATAGAAGAACGTACCTTCTATATAATACACCTTAATAACTGGAATATAATTCTCAGGGAACCTACATTTACTAAGGTTCATACTATAATCCCTGCAGGTCAGGAACCAGTTACTATCCAGCTTGAAAATATTGCTTATTTTCTATTGAAAATATAGAAAAGTTCTAGAACCACCGAAAGTAGAATTAGAACTGCATACTTAGAAGTAACTTGTGAGATAGTTATAGATTATAGTGAACTAGATGACTGGGACACTATTAGTGACATAAAAGATATTGATATAGAAGCAGATATCATAACTGCAATTTTATCTATGCAAAAGGAATTTAATCCAATAACAGAATTTCGTAAATTATTTCTAAAAGAAATTCCACAGGACTTACCTCCTCTCAGAAAAGTTAACCACCATATTAAACCTAAACCTAGAATAACATGGATATTATGATGGAGACTATCAGGCCACCGATTTAGACAATAAATCTATGACAAAATTACCGGAGATAAAAAGATAGGAAAAATCTACTGAGCTGAAAATGATACTAATATAGTCACCATATTCACTATCCCCAAGAAAGATAAACTAGAAGAAGCCAGATTCATCAATGACTGTCGAGACTACAATCTCATAGTCGAACCAAACCATGAACCACTATTTGATATTAATGAATTAATTGAACTAGTAGTGGCAAAACCTGTTTGATTAAAATTAAACCTAGTGGATAGCTATCATAATATTAGAATCGATCCAGAATTAGAGAAATATTCTACGTTCTTAATGTACTTAGGATATTATAGAAGTAGAGTTATGCAATAAGGAGACCATAATATACCAGCTACTATGGTACAAGTAATGCATAAAGTATTTAAGGATAGGCTCTATAAAGATTTAATAGTCTATATTGATAATATTATTATCTTTACTGAGACCTATGAATAGCATGTTGCTACTCTTATGATAATATTATAATAGTTACAAGATGAAGAATTCTTTCTGAAAATAAGCAAATGTCAATTCTTTATAGATAGACTAGAAATCTTAGGTCATATTTTGGCTTCAGATAGACTATACATTGATCCTGTAAAGAGAACAATAATATTAACCTTTCCTACTCCTAAGAAGAAAAAAGACCTCTAAGTCTTTCTTGGAATCATTAATTATCTTAGTCGTTTTATTCCTAGCTTAGCATCTTATGCAAGTACACTATCAGAATTATAAGGAGAGACTAAGAAATTGGAATAGACAGACATATATAATGCAGTGTTTGAAAAACTGCAAGAACTCGTGAATTCTCCTTATGTTTTTAAACCCTAGAATAATGCATCTACCGAACCTAAATATTTAATTTATGATGCTAGTGATATAGATCTAGGATCTTGAATTGGTCAAAGCCCCCTTACCCATATCAGACTATTGTTCATTCACTCCAGAAAATTTAATCCAGCTCAATTAAACTACCTAATCTTCCAAAAGGAATTATTAGCAATTATTAACTTATTAAAATTTTTTGAAGCACAACTTAGAGGTCACAAGTTCCTTATCCTTACAGATTACAAACCATTGTTAACTTTTCGTACTCAGAAACCTGCAAGCCAAAAACTCAGATAATGGTAGGAGGTGCTTATAGAATTTGATTATGAAATATAGCATATAGCAGGAAAGGAGAACTTCATAGCAGATACTTTATCAAGAAAGTATAAATACCTCGACATTTCTACTACTGAGGATGATTATATTCCTACTAGTATCGACCCTCCTCCTCATCTCTATACCAATACCTTAACTTCCTCTCTATATCCCCAAGCTTCATCATCCATAATAGTTTCTCATGGAGTTATCAACTTCCAGCATATTAATTGTGACTATAACAAGTATAATAGAAGAGCCACAGAGCTCGAACACTATATTTTTTGCTCTTACTATGAAGCTGAAGCCAAAGCAAAAGATGACTATGAGTACGAAGTACTCAGCTATAAGTCAGAAGACTCCGACGAGGAATCCCTCACCTCTATTGGCATCAAACTATTCAATAAGTACCAGCCTAACAATACCAAAGAATCCAAGGTAGAACCTATTCCATAAGCAGTATCTAAAGACGTAGAAAAGGAGCCTTTAACTCCTCTATCAATACCAACTCCTATCGATATCACCCTTATCTACAATAACTATCAGCAACATAAGTGTATGTATTGGTCTGCATACTAAGATTTTTACTGTCCCATATATAGCAGCTCTCACATGATATGCAATCATGTATTTACAGTTGAGATTTGCTATCACGGGGGCCCTATTAACCCTTATAGGGCTCTTGTGACTAGAAAATAGGACGACCGTACTTCTACTGCTATAATGATACTTATTCTGAAATACAGAATAATATCCTATAGCAGAAAGTTCAATTCACTTTAATCCTTTGTGACAGATCTTATTTCGCAACATAAAATAAATCTTTCATTAGTTAGGAATAAAGTAAACTAGACTTAGAACTTTGTAGGCTTCATGTACTCAAGGTGCTCTCTTGCTTTTGAATACTTTTGATAGTAGAATTAGATTTAACCAGAAACTACTCTCACTATTTATAATGCATGATGATGGTAGATATTTCTTGATAAAATATTTTAGGGGATATGTACCTACCCATCACTTCTTCGAAATTTCTTCCTAAGTGTTATGCCATCTACACCTTTATTAATATAGTTGTAATCTATACTCGTTGTTATAAGTTACTAGCCCGAACATAGAGAAGATTCCCATGCCTGCATATTTTATATACTTTGCTTAAGCTGACTTATTCCACTAAAGAATACTTAGCCAAGGTAACTAATTTCTACTTCCGATATAATATCAATCCCTAATACTATCGAATAAATACCTAATAGTATTATAGAGTCATCTTATTTGAGCTTGCAATAGTATTTTCTTAATAGCATCTAGTGTCTATTGAAAATAATTTTCAACTGCTCATAACTCTATTAATAAAGACTTATGGGTCACAAACAGATTATCATTGGATAGGCGTCAATGCATAGAAGATCATAGAATCTTAATTCATCTCGATGCCTATATTATTCGTAGAGTTATTATCAGTAATAGATAAACTTCCTTGTGAATTTAATTAACCTTACCAAAGGTCTTATAACTCTACGAGTATTACTCTGATTATAAAATGGATTGCAGAAATAGAATCAGGGCAGTAAAGAGGCCTAGATACAACTTTAGAATATTAAATTTG
>WHUY01000192.1:0-42098 GCA_015179035.1 Tirmania nivea
AAGCATGGAACTTTTTCACAGCGCTAGGTGCATTCAAAAATAAGGCAGCGGGTTCCCAGGTAAGTTCGTCGTAACCTACCCATCGGGCGAGATATTTAAGGGATCGACCTTGGAAGCGCGAGTCAACTATTTCGTTGACTTCCCACTTGGGTTTGTCTTCGATGATAACAGGAAGTGGGGGTGGCTGAGTTTGGCCAGGCAGGGGGTCCGTGGAGGTGGGTTCAAGGAGCGAGACGTGGAAAACAGGATGGATTTTCATCGAGGCAGGGAGATCAAGCTTATAAGCATGAGACGAGATCTTCTGGATGATTCAAAACTTCCCGAGTTTCTTGAAATCCAATTTAGTCGAGGGGCATATTGTCTTGACATGCCGGCGGAGAAGCTATACTTCATCGCCAACGTCCAGCTTAGGTAGGGGAATACGAGACTTGTTAGCTTGTTCTGAGTAGGTTGCCTGAGCCCAGATCATTTCGGATCTGAGATGAGCATCGAGTTCTGCAAAAGGGTCTACATATTCCTTAATGATGGCGGGTGCTAGGAGTTTTACTACAGGGTTCGGGCTGATTTGATAGCGAGGGTTCTCGCCATACATAGCTTGAAAGGGCGTGATGCCAAGGGTGATAGATAGGGTGTTATTGTACGAGAATTGGCCATGGTGATTAGTTCAGACCAGTTATCTTGTTGGTAATTACAGTAGGCTCGTAAATATTGTTTCACAATTGCAATGATTCTCTCAGTTTGGCCATCAGTTTAGGGGTGGAAGGCGGTAGAAACCTTTTGCTGAATACCAATAAGTAATATGAGGAAACGAATGAATTCGGAGACAAATTGGGTACCACGGTTAGAGACGATTGAATCAGAAATTCCATGAAGTCAGAAGATATTGTCAAAGAAGAGCTTAGCAATCTGTTTGAAAGTGACATTAGTTATAGTAGGAATATAATGAGCTATCTTGGAAAGTTGATCAACTACTACGAGTAAGGTGTCAAATCTTTTAGAGATAGGTAGTCCTGTAACAAGGTCAAGGGAAATGGATGACCATTTCCGAAAGGGGACTTGCAGAGATTTCAGGAGGCCGTAAGGGGCATGGCGAGCAGGCTTAATCCAGGTACATATATCGCAGTTTCGGATGTATTGAGCAATAGTTTGGTATATTTTTGGCCACCAGTAGTCCCATGAAACAAGCTTATAGGTTGCCGCGAGACCAGGATGTCTAGCAGCAGGGTGATTGTGACAGTTACGAAGGATTCGGAGATGAATATCTGGTGAGTTAGGAACATAGACAAGATCGTTGACAAGGATAAGTCCATCGGAGATCTTGCACTCGGATAAAGGGACCACGAAGTGTTTTTTGACCTTTGTCTCAAGAGCAAGAATAATTTCTTAAGCAGGTTTGTCAAATTTAAGGGCAGCGAGAATATCCTCATTATTTGTAACCGAGGCTGCAGAAAGGGACAATTTTTCAGGGGGCATAAGGGCTTGCATTGGGCGATCGCGTTCATCCCTCTCTTCAGGGAGATCTCCAGATCGTCTTGTTAATACATCGGCTTTTGTGTTCTGGCTACCGGGCCAGAAGATAATCTTAAAGTCATATTGGGCTAATTCTTGTGCCCATCGTACTTGTCGCCGTGAAAGGAGAGCTTTGGAGGTAAATGTTTGTAGATTGTAGTAGTCGGTAATGATGGTGAAAAGGCGTGGGAGTTGGTGAAAGTAGATATGCCATTTTTCAAGGGCCAAGATAATTACGAGGAGTTCTTTATCCCCAATTCTATAGTTACATTCAGTGGGGGACATTTTTTCAGAGATAAAGGCAATAGGGTAAAGTACGAGTTTTTCGTTTTCTAGGTGCTTCTAGGAGAGTATCCCAGAAGTGATGTAGTCCGAAGCATCAGTTTCTATGAGGATTTCAAGGTCGGGGTCAAAATGTCGGAGGATGGAGGCAGAGGTAAAGGTCTTTTTGAGAAGGCTAAAAACCTCCTCGCATGCGGCATCCCAAGCATAGAGGACATCCTTTCGGAGTAGGTTAAAGAGGGGTTGGCAGAGGTGCGAGTATTTGTTGATAAAGCGCCGGTAGAAGTTGGTGAATCCGAGGAAACACTGAACATCCTTCACTGATTTCAGGGTTTCCCAGTTAAGAATGGCGTTGACTTTCTCAAGGTCTATTTCTAGGCCTTGTTTGGAGATAATAAAACCAAGGAATGTAGTTTTATTGATAGAGAATTTACATTTCTCTAGTTTGATGAATAGTCCAGTCTCTTTCAGCTTTTGTAGGACTTTCCGTACCTATTCCTTGTGCTTTTTCAAGGATTTTGAGTAGATCAGGATATCGTCTATATAGAAAATACAAAAGACATCAAGGTATTCTCGAAGTATGTCATTCATAAACCTTTAGGCCGTAGCTAGGGCATTAGTTAATCCGAAAGGTATAATAAGGAATTCAAAGAGTCCGTAGCGGGTTCTAAAAGTAGTCTTCTATTTATCACCTTCCCTAATCCAGATCTGATTGAAGCAGCCTCAGAGGTTGAGATGGGTGAAGTATTTGTAGCCACGAATTTAGTGAAGGATTTCTTCACTTCGTAGTAGGGGGTTTCGGTCCTTGATTGTAATATCGTTGAGGGTACGGTAATCGACACAAAGACGGAGAGAACCGTCTTTTTTCTTGACAAAGAGGATAGGAGACACTGCAGAAGAAGAACTGGCTCGGATAAAGAATTTGGAGAGATTCTCATTAATCTATTCCCTGACCTCCTTTAATTTGGCATCTGACATAGAATACATTCGTCCAAATGGAGGTTTGGCTTCTACTTGAAGTGGAATTGCATGGTCGACATATAGGTGAGGTGGTAAAATTTGAGCTTCTTTTTCAGAAAAAAGGTTCAGATAGTCATGGTATTTGGGGGGGACAAGTTTGGTAGCTAGTTCTGGGTCATTATCATCGTTGTCTTCTCGAGATGCGTGAATTGCAGCAATACATAACCAAGACATTGGATATTTGATAGCTACTCAAAAGGCAGCTCGGGAGATAACCGAGATTCGGAGGGGGTTCAGGGTGTTTCTGGGAGGTTCTCGGTGGGTCGGTGTTCGAGTAGGTAGGCAATAAGCATGGCAATTCCCTGAGGCAAAGGCGATGGTATTGCAAGTCCAGTCGATTGAGGGATTGTGAAGTCGGAGCCATGGTTTCCCAATGATCAAGTTCCAACTGGCTAGTTTAGTGATGTGAAAGGTCAGAACCTACAGATGCTGGTCGATCATAAGTTTTAGAGTGTAAGTGTAGGTGATTTGCCCTACTAGGGAGTGTTTACCATCAACAAGTACAAGATCCTTAGGTTTCAGCTTCAAGTTCGAAGGCAAGTTCATGTTCAAGGCAAAGTCAAGGTCGATAAACTGGGAGCTTGCTCCCGAGTCTACCATGTAAGTGGCTGAATAGTTTTCATTAATCAGGCAAGGCAAGATAAGTGGATCCTCGGATCCCAAGTCATGAGTAACAGAAATTATGGAAACGATTAAAGCAAAAGCAAGGTGGTATCGTCGAGTAAGTCATCAATAAGTCTTACGAGAAATAATAGGTAGAACATAACTAGTTCCTTGGAGATGAACCTCTTCTAGAGCAGAAAATGAATTCGGACTAACAAAAGAAACAAGATCAGGAGAGATGGCACCAGGAAGCATCCTGGTGCTCTTCGAACTGCCATCATTATTCGAAGAGGGCACTAGTTTTTTGATACCTCAAAAAGGGCCTGGAGGCCGGAAGTTGCAATATTCGGTGGAGGAGTAGAACTAGCAGTAGCTAGCTTCTTACTTTTTGTGGAGATAGGGCAATCGGTGGCCCAATGACCCGGTCCTCTACAATACATGCAGAGTTTATTATCTCGTCAGTATTTGCAGATTTCTTCTGTAAGGAGACCATGTTTGCGAGAAATGGAAAGGTCCATAGGTTCAGAAGTGGTTCCAGTGGAAGTTAAAGGAGCCGGTTTTGGTGCAGAAGATTGTTGTCTAGATCCTGTGGTCTTGGAAGAGTCTCGTGATTGGAGTAGTTTAGTACGGTTATCCAACTTAATACAAAGTCGGATGAATTCATCAAAATCTTCAGGAGGAGAGACTTGGTAAGAGAGAGCTGTCCTGAGGCTGTGATTAGCTCTGTTAGTGAAGAATGAAATTTTTGTTTGGTGGTCTAGGTTGAGAATTGCAGCATAAGTGGCAAATTCGGCATGGTAAGCGGAGCAGTCTTTGCCTCCTTGCTTAAGAGCAAGGAGCTTTCGCTCTGCTGTAGCTTTTGCATCTGGATCGTCATAGGCATTTTTTAATACTGTTGCAAACTCGTTATAGGTGTCGAAGTCGATAGTTCCTCGGGTCTGGTCGAGGTGTGGTTCGAACCAGTCTATAGCGGAGCCTGTCTAGTAGGAGGCTGCGTAGGCGATTTTTGCTGCATCATTAGTATAGTGTATAGGGTCGGAGGAAAAGACTAGCGCTAGCTTGGTCATGAATCTGGTAAACTTAGACCTGGTATCATCAAAGTTCTTTGGTTCATGGAGCTTGGAAGCACAAGAAGAGGATTGTATTAGAGTGGCCATCTGTAGAGTCAAGCTAGGAGCGGTTACTCCATACTCATATCCCCTATTGTAGTAGGCCCAATAGCATTTTGCCGTTGTTGAGGTGTTAGTTGTAGGAATATTAAAGATAGTTGGTATTCTACAACCAGAGCGTATTCCAGCTCCAAAGGCTTTATAGATAGGTGAATAAAGGGATGTCAGGGTCCCTAGAGGTATAGTAGGGAAAACAGAGGGAGGTGGAGGAGGGGCATTCTGAAGGGTACCTGCTAGAGTTCACCATTCGTCATCTTCGGAAGGTAGAGCTGTCTGAGCGGAAGATGCCATGGTATATAGTGGAGACTATAGATCATGCAATAAAGTATTATGAATCGGTCTCAGAGAATCTCCTACGACGCAGGTAAAGTATTTTATCCGGCACTCTAGTGAGTGCTTACATAGGCATCGCACTCGTAGGGGTATTATATGTGTGATCGAGGTAGCGGGAGACTTGGGCGAAACCTGAGTCGACAAGAAACGGAGGAGCGGAGTAGTCTAGACTACACTCAAGTAAGGGGTGAACGGGATATTATTTCTAGGTACAAGGAGGAGAATAAGTTATTGCATGAAGAAGAAAATACATAGCAGAAATCAACACTTTTTATAGACAATTCAGTTTCCTTCTTGAGAGTCGTACTACTAGCTGGCATAACTGTCAAAGTATCCCAATTCAAGTTATAATGGAAGGACGTGCAAGCAATACTTGAAAGCCGTACTAATAAGGTTCCTGGAGTCCAAATTCTTCAACACTAATGAGAAGGAGCATAGGAAAACAGTGAATAAGGATAGTGCAAGAGGATCGATTTCTTATTTGGGAGTCGTGCCAGTACTGGTACGACTTTCGCAGTTCAAGGGAAGTGAGGGTATCCGACTAGACTATTCTAGTCGATTCCCTAGTTAAGCAAGTACTTAGTTTGGACTTCTGGGATGCGGTCTGTAGTTGAACTAGTCCAGAATAGGGATCGGGTGCGAGAATGATCGACGAGTATCGGTTCCAGGGAATCGGGTCTTGGCTAGTATGCTTATGCCGGCAAGTATGCAGGTTGTCAATATGCGACAGGGGCTGGGGATTGATAACGTCGGGTTTATAACAAGAATAGTGTTGGTATTGGAATTGCAAGTGTTCAAAAATGATTATGATTGTTAGAAAATTAATAGATATAAATAGCAGAGGAGTAGTATAATAGAAGTTGCAGAGGGACCTAGAGAGGCTTAGATAGGTGAAGTATAAATAGTATTATCAGGAGGTCCTAAGTATAATATAGAGTAGTATAATAATGGACTCTGAGGAGTAGTAAGTGCGGCGGAGAAGGATAGTGAGAAGAATAGGTGATGAAGAGTAGTTACAGGTAGCCTGTAGTGAGAGTACCCTATAGAACACAGGCATTACGGCACATACAGTGATGTAGTGGACTGAGGTGATAACGATGTGTAAAGGCCCGCGGTAGATATTAGGGCAAAGAAAAATCTTTCATGATAAATATTCAGTCAATATTGTCTCCTATCACTTGAAAATATCATTAGCTTTTCTTCATGATAGCATTAGTAATCAGAACTTTTAGTTGACTTTCTAGTCAAAATTTTGAGTATAGTCTCTTACAACCTCTATCTAGAATGGCTTCTAGATAGTCAATAAAATCAAATATAGAATAAAAAGAAATTGAGTAGCAACTGCAAAAAGAGTTATTAGTTGAACAAGATAAAGAAGAAGAAGATAATAATAAATTAGAATGAGATGATTTAGAGCAATTACTATGACTTTCTGCTTTGGGTAAGAGATCTAAAATAAGAATTTAGTACTCGACCCCTATCAAGTTATAAAGATCTATTATGTTAGATACTGAAAAAATCAATGAAATAGATGTCGAAGTCTTGAAGATACTCATAAAGGATATGAAAAAGTTCTATTAATAATACAAACCAAATATAGTACCTTTTGGAGACTCTATATAAGAATTCACATAACTAATTAAAGCAATAATTAAACTTACTTGAGATCTTAATAAATACTATACCTAATAGATGCTAGGACAATTTTTAATAACTCTAGGAAAACTCTTAGTTAAATTATTTGAGTCTATTATTCCAGTAGTAAAACTATCAAAACCTTCACTTGGGTAAGGAATTTGAGACAAAATCTAATAGCTAACTCACCTACTATTTCTAAAGCCAAAGTTAATAGTAACAGAAAACCCTTTTAAAGTATTAATCTTATGAAGAGCCCCTTCTCTACTTCCTATAAGATTTTTGTCAACTATTGGAATACTACTACAATGATGCCTTTCCACTTTTCTAATAAGATCTGGAATAAATACTAGTAGGAGAACTCAAATATATTCAATTATACAAGACCTACTAGATTTATTATCTCTATATATGCAATAAGCATCAACTCTAAACCTTCTTGATAATATACCATATAATCTACAAACCCTATAAAAGATATTAAAGAAAACAGTTAGGCTATCAACTTCACCAGATTCTAGAAGCCCTAATGATTCAGACAGGTCAAGCTTTATATCTTCTGAGAATTATGACAATAACTTAAGATCTCCTTTTTCCTCTCAACGAAGTAGACGATTTTAAAGTATAAAATCTACAACAAGCTCAAAGTTTAGGAGTAGTAAATTGAAGACTCTGAAACTTAAAAAAAATAGTGAAACTAGGAAATAAAAGTAAGCTATAGTATTTGATAATTAGGTAGATAATATAAAGGATATTCTCAAAGTAGGAGAACTTAATCTAAACTCAAGAGAAGCTATAATCTGGTTGGGATAGTATCTCGAAGGAGATAGAAAAATCCTACACAGCTCTTATCATAACGATCTAGCAATAAAGAATAATACTATTAAATAGTTTCTTATCAAATTCCAAAAGTTTTGTATTCTCTTTACAAATAAAGATTAACTTTAGACTAAGTTTTAATCTATTCAATAAACTTAAAATAGTCAAACAAAACCAATCTAATAAGTTGTAAATAAAATCAAGTAGATATAACTCCTCCTTCTAAAAGTTATAGACTAGTAATATTATCATCAACTGCTCGAAACTATAGACCTTCTACTATTATATAAAATCAGAGCATATATTAATGAAGATATAAAATTGGATGATATGATCAAATTATATAACAAATATGATTCGATAATATATAAATACCAGGTATCTAAGAAAGATTATAAAATGAAGAATAGTCAGAAGAAATATCAATAGTGTCAACTTTCTCAAGTATTCTTAAGCTAATATAATGAATGATACTAGACAGTAGTCATTTAGTACCGTTTATACAATCTATATCTAGTAGAACAAATATATGTATATACCAGTTCTACTGAGGGATTGTCTCAGAAGGGTAGTTGTGACGTGGGAAGTTCCATTAGGAATATTAATTAATAAGTGTAATCTCCGCTTAGATTGTTTGCTAACTAACTGATCTGTAGTCGATTGTTATCTGTCTGTGTAGTCTGAGGAGGAGATTCCAGAAGGGAATTCGTACTCCTTTTATACTTGTTCAATAATGTATCTGATAGTTTAGAATACATAGAATACAGTACTTGCCATGGGGCAGTGCTACATGAGTCATAGGAAATATATGAGTTATAGGAAATATATGAGTCATAGAAAATATATAAGTTATAGGAAATATCTGAGTCATAGGAAATACATGAGTCATAGGAAAAGGGGCTATACCAAGGCTATGCTACATCCTTGAGTGTATATATAAGATGGCAAGTTCTACAAAATAACTAACTACCAGATTTGACAGCTATAGAATGATAACAAATATAGAAAATATGAGATAAATAATAAAATAATAAGAAATAACATCTTTTATTACACTTCCCTACTTTAAACGGATTTTACTATATTAGTAATTCTACTCTACAATCCTAACTTTTATACATCCTATCTTGAGGAATAGTTAAAGTACGTTGGTGTTGATATATTTGTTGTTGGGGGATTCGTTCATAACACAATCTCATTCTTGTTGAATAAGAGCTCGAGTTTTATCTCTTGTCTAAGGTCCTTATTTTCCTCTTTTGGTACGTCATCTCTTGAAGGTGTTTTCCAGACTTTCTCTGACCCAGAAATCCTGAAGGATTTCAGTAGTAATATTTTTGGCATTTACCTAGGAATCATGTTCTAGAGTATATCCTAACCATCTGACCTTATATTGACATTCACCAGATCATAGTACCATTCTGAATTCTAATAGCTTTTTAACTTCATATTGGTCATCATTAATTGGTCCTGGTTCCAGAGATCATCTATTAGGGAACTAAGTATGATCGTTTTAATAATATGGTTTAAGTTTTGAAATATGAAAGGTATTATATATGAGATTGAGGTCAGGTTGAGGAGATAACTCCAGACTATAATTATTTCGAGCATAATTAGTATATATAATCGAGAAAGGGCCTAATCATCGAGATTTTAACTTGGGTGAAACATTTAGTATATTTATATTTTCTGAGGATAACATGACCTATTGTCTAACTGAGATCTTAACTGTGTTATGATATTTGTTCGCTTGTATCGCTTGTCTTTTCTTGACATCATAAAGTGCTTATAAAGTATTATCATAATGTTCATTTGCCAGTGCAAATGCATTGATAGGACAAGGTAGTAGGAAGGCTCCTTGGTATGCACTAATTCCTAGTAAAGTAGTGAAGGTACTACTTTTTCTGGCACTATTATATCTAGAGTTTAGCTTCAACTGAATCTCAGGTAATTTTTATAGCCAGTCAGATCCTTCGGCTTTATACCCTCTTACTACTTACAAGATTTCCTTATTTATGATCTCAGATTGTCTGTCTGTATGAGGGTGGTATGTAGTAGACAATTCCAATTTGATTCCATTCTTCTTAGCCTAGTCTTGGAAGTATAATAATATAAAGAGTGTGTTGCGATTAAAAACAATACATAAAGGACATTCTATAATCAGGACTACATGAATATCAAAAGAAGCGGTATATTGTTCTGCTATGAAATTGTCAGGAATAGGGATAAGAAACTTAAATCCTGATTGTCTATTGACAATCATCCAAAGGTATGAAATACAGATAATATGTTCTTCATCAGTAGGAATGTTCGGATACAAGAGAAAATATTTGATGAAGACAGGAGATAACTTAAGGAAATCCATCGAAATATCCGACCATAGTCTTTCTAGTATATATAAAGGAGTGACAATTCTGAAAGGTGGTTTGTTAGAATACTTTGTCTATTGACAAGTATCGCAACTTCTTATATACTCTTTGACTGACTTAGAGAAAGACTGGTATTGGTATTAGTCAGTAAGATATTTTATGATCTTCTCAATTCCACCATGAGTTGTTGCTTCATGTGCTTCATTGATTACTAGCTTGAGATAGTTTTTACCTTCAATGTTGAAAGTGCTGGGTAAGACCAATCTCCATTGTCCATATATGTTCCTCATATACAGGAATCCATCTCTGATCCTATAATCCTTGCACTGTTCAAAGGTATCATAGTAATCCTTCTAGATAGGGCATAGCTTCATATACACTTGGTATACTTCTTTCATTCCATCTCCAAGATCCAACTATTGAGTAATAAAGAAATCTTTATTGTCTTCACAACCGTCAGTGATATGCTTATCGTCAATAAGTCTGTTGAGGGTTGGTTTGATTCGTTGGTTAAAATCGATAACCATAGGTTTCTTCTTTGCACAGGTGGCGGCGTTGTATCCTGGTCGTTTACAGAAATCATAACATCACCTAGAGGATCAAAATGATTCGGCAGGAATGATAATAGGAGTGTCATCGACTGCTACTCGCTTTTGGAAACGAGTAGTAACTATGGCAGTCTAGAAGACATTATTATTGTTGCTTCCAGAAGGGATTGGTACGGAGTTCTATGGTTGTTGAGGTGCGATTGGTACGTTTCGGTAGATTTCTCTTATGTAGTTATTAAGTACTTCTTTATGAAAGTTAGTAGAAGGAGGAGTAGAAATCGATTTAGCAATTTCCTTATAAGAATCTTGGACTGCATTGAGGTTGTCCAAATAGTTCTTAAGGAATTCCTTCTTCTTCTGCAGAACTGAATCTGTGAGGGTACAATTAAGGCTACCATGTCCCAGAGTATTACAGATGGTGCAGATCCTAACTGCAAATGCGTGATTATACATCATGTAAGAGCTGCCATATATGAGACAGTAAAATTCTTGGTATGCAGACCAATGCATATACTTGTGTTGTTGATAGTTGATATAAATAAGAGTAATATCGATAGGAGTTGGGGTTGATGGAAGAGTCAAGGGCTCCTTTTCTTGGTCCTTGGTTAGTGCTTGTAGAAGCGGTTCTTCCTTGAATTTTTTAGTATTATTGGGCTGGTACCTATTGAATAGTTTAGTATCGATAGAGGTAAGATATTACTCGTCAGAGGCTTTTGACTTATAGCTAAGTACTTCGTACTCATAATCATCTTCTGCTTTACCTTTGGCTTCATAGTAAAGGCAAGAAACGTAGTGTCCGAGCTCTGCGACTCTTCAATTGCACTTATTATAGTCGCAATTGACGTGCTGGAAGTTGATGCCTCCAGGAGAAACCATTATGAATGATAAAGCTTGTAGGTATGGAGAAGAGGTTAAGGGGTTGGTATAAAGATAAGGAGGAGAGTCAATACTGGTAGGAATATAATTATCCTCAGTAGTGGGAATGTTGGGGTATTTATGCTTTCTTGATAAAGTATCTGCTATCAAGTTTTCTTTTTCTGCTATATACTGAATTTCGCAGTCAAATTCCATAAGGAGATCCTGCTAACATCTGAGTTTCTGGCTTGTAGGTTTCTGAGTGCGAAAAGTGACCAATAGTTTGTGACCTATAAGGATAGTGAATTTGTGACCTCTGAGTTGCAATTTAAAAAATTTTAATGAGTCAATAATTGCTAATAATTTCTTTTAGAAGGTTGGATAATTTAATTAAGGTGAATTAAATTTTTTGGAGTAAAAGTATAATAGTCTAATATGAGTGAGGGAGCCTTGACCAATCCAATATCCTAGACCTATATCACTAGCATCACAAATTAAATATTTAGGTTTGGTAGATACATTATGCCAGGATTTTAAAATATAAGGAGAATTCATGAGTTCTTTTAGTTTTTCAAACGCTGTATTATGTGTGTCTGTCTATTTCCATTTCTTAGTCTTTCCTTGTAATTCCGATAGTGTACTTACATAAGATGCCAAGCCAGGAATAAAATAACTAAGATAATTAACAATTCCAAGAAAGCCTCGGAGGTCTTTCTTTCTCTTAGAAGTTGGAAAAGTTAATATTATTGTTCTCTTTATGGGATCAACATGGAGTCTATCTGAGGTCAAGATATAACCTAAGATCTCCAGTCTATTACTAAAGAATTGATATTTGCTTATTTTTAGAAAGAAACTTTCATCTTATAAGCATTGTAATACTATCATAAGTATGGCTATATGCTATTCATAGGTCTCAGTAAAGATAATAATATCATCAATATAGACTATTAAGTCCTTATAGAGCCTATTCTTGAATACTTCATGTATTGCTCGGACCATAGTAGCTAGTGCATTACGGTCTCCTTGTTACATGACTCTGCTTCTATAATATCCTAAGTATGTCAAGAATATAGAGTGTTCTTCTGATTCTGGATCAATTCTGATATTGTGGTAGCTATTCACTAGGTCTAATTTTGACCAAATGGGATTTGCCGCTACTAGTTCAATTAATTCATTGATATCAGATAGTAGTATGTGGTCTAGTACGACTACGAGATTGCGATCTCGACAGTCGTTGATGAATCTGGCTTCTTCCGATTTGTCTATCTTAGGGATGGTGAACATAGTGACTACGTTGGTATCTTTTTCAGCTCAATAGATTCATCCTGTCTTCTCATCTCTGGTAATTTTGTCATAGATTTGTTGTCTAAATTGGTGGCCTGATGGTCTCTATCGTAGTATCTATATTACTCCAGGTTTGGGTTTGATATAGTGGTTGACTTTTCTGAGTGGCGGTAAGTCCCATGGAATTTCTTTTGAAAATAATTTGCGAAATTCCATTATTGGATTAAATTGCTTTTGTATAAATGAGACTGCAGTTATAATATCTGCTTCTATGTCAGTATCTTCCGCATTACTAATAGTATCCCAGCTGTTTAGTTCACTATAGTCTATAACTATCTTACAAGTTACTTCTAGGTATGTAGTTCTAATTCTATTTTCGGTAGTTCTAGAACCTTTCTATATTTTCAAAGGAAAACGAGTAATATTTTGAGGCTGGATAGTAACTGGTTCTTGACCTGCAGGGATTATGGCACGAACCTTGGTAAGTGCAGGTTCCTTAAGAATCATGTCCCAGCTATTGAGGTATATTATATAGAAGGTATGTTCTTCTACGTATCCTATCCACTCTAATTTAATTGTATATATCTTGTCAATTTTTGCCTTAGATCCTTTCAAGGCTATACCTAAGGATATTTTCTCAATACTCTTTGTTGGTATTTCATACAAGTATACAAATGTAGAATTAATCAAATCTCCTCCCTTTGTTTGGAGATCTATTAGTACTAGAGTAGGTCGATCATTCGCTTTAATATAAACTTTATTGTAGTCAATTAGTTATATCAACAGGGGTCGTTCCTTAATTTTATCCTTATTGACTTTCGATGCAGCGGTTGTAGCGAGATCTTGTACTGCAGTTTGTAAGGGTACCTTATTCTGTCGCTTCCTACAATCCTTTTAAGAATATCTAGAGTTCCAACACTATAGACATTTCTTATTTCTTATCAGTTGCATCCTTATCTTATTGTCTAATTTTTTTGTAATAGCATCTTAATCAGATTCCTTTTGTTTATTGTTATTGGTTTTGAAGGAAGGTTTGTTGCTATTACTATAATTTAATCTATATCGATTATAGTCTCTTCGTTGATTTCGGTCTTGATTAGTTGATTTTCGATTTTGTCAGCAGGGTCCAGTTGGTGTGTGTAGTACAGCAATTTCTTTCTTTGATGCTTCATATAACTCTGCTTGATGTACGAGTTGGTCATATATCCATTCGTCTTTGATTAAAGGAATTAATGTTACCGATATGTATACAGGTAGATAATTAAGAAACTTTTTTCTTTTGACTTCTTCTGATATTAATTATTTACCCTTAGTATCAATCAGTTTAATCTGTATTTCAGTGAGCCAGTTAGTGAATTGTTTGATGCCCATATGTTATCTATCCTTGTAAGGTATAGCAGTTTCCCATTGCTTCAATAAAATATCTTTACTGGTGGACAGTATCAGAAAATCTCTGAGTACCATTACAAAGCCAAAGAATTTCGTCTTCTTTCTTTTATCTCTTAGATATTGATTATAGGTTGTGAGCGCGCTTCCTTGAAGTAGAAATCCTAGAATTTTTAACACTTCAGTCTTCTCTAAATTAAATCCTTTTATCTTCAACAAGCATTAAACTGCCAATACCCAAGAGTCAAAATATTGTGAGTCTCACCATTTCTTGTCAGTACCATCTAGTTTCTCTAGTGAATCAATTTTAATTCCTTTGATTTTCTTGGGTGAAGTGAGGTTATTTGCCAAAATCATTCCAGTAGTAGATTCCCATTGTTGATGTTCTACCAATTTTTCTTATTGAGTCCTTTTAGTTTTAAGTATACTAGCTACTGATGAGATGCTATCATCTGAGTCAGAGCTATCACTTGGATCATTGTCGTCTGGTCCACCTTATTCTCTAAATTGTTGTTGTTATTGTTGACTAGTATTTTTATTTCCTCTGGTGTTACTTTTATTATCTTTATCTTTTTCATTGTCATCTGGTTTCTGTGTTTCGTCTGGTAGAGGTGGAGGAGATTTAGGGCTTCCTGCTTCCTGTGCTGACATAGTATTCTTCTAAGTAGACTCTTTACCTTTGCCTTTATCTTTTGTTGGAGTTTGAGCAAATGTTTTAGGTAATCCTAGGATTGGCTTAAACCAATCTTCTACTGAAGTGGGAATTTCTTCCAAGTAAGTACCACTTAGCATAAAGACCATTAATTCATCCCAATTTTCTATAAGCCAATACTTGTATTTCAAAAGTCCTACCAATGGTTTTCTTAATTCTTCCCTAAGAAATGCTCCCAATTCTAAATCCTTTTCTCTAAATGGATATAGCGTTTGCTATAGATAGTGTCTTACTGTGGCTTCCATTAAGAGTCCAGTATCCGCAGGATGATATTCCTATGTTACTTTGAGAATTTGTACATATTTCAATATTTCATATATATAGGGTATATATTCATCAATATATATTTTTGTTACTTGGGGAAGGACCATTTCCAATGTAATTTCATACTCTGATGGATAATTAGATGTATATTCCAAAGTTATTTTTTCCTTATAACTTGGGTCTATTACTCCTTCCGTAGCAGGATCAATGATTCTAGTCTTTTTAGAAGTGTATTTGACTAATTCTTGAATTTTTTGAGGTAACATAGTCAAACGTCTTAACTTCTTAGTCTATTTTCCAGCTGCAGATACCATTCTATCTAAGGCTGATTCTTATTTAGGTTCGTTTCAATGTCGATTATTACTCCGCAACCTGTTAGATTCGATCGATAGATTCAAACTTCAACTTACTTTTCTACTTTAGCACCTTATTGTTCTAGTAGTATGGTTGAAGAAGATTTGATGGATATCCGCTCGACTGAGGATAATGTTGGCTCGGTTGATGATGATGATGGTGCGGCAGCTTGGCAGAGTCCGAATATATTTTACGGATCTGATTCGTCTCCTACTTCTAAGTCGTCCAGTGAGAATATTTCATTTTCTGATTATAATATTGAAGTAGATATTGAGGGTATTGAGACTTTTATTGAGATGTTATCTGGTATGGAGGAGGCAGTTCGTGAGCTGTGGGATGATGATCATTTCCTTGTTGTACTGATTATTCCTAGGACCTATGGTGCTGGTTTTTCAATGATGTACCATGTTTTTTATTTTCAGTATGGTATTTTGGATTGGTAGGAGTGCAAGTTTATTTGTCGAGAGTATTGGAAAAAGTGTCAGGAACAAGGATGGGATACTTTTATATGGGGAACCACTACCTGTTAGAGCTCTGCTTAGCTTACTTCTAAGTCTTATAGGTATACTGTAGTTAAGAGTCTGATGTCTTATTAGTTTTTGCCAGCCGAATTTATAACATCATTATTGTATTCGAGATGCATTACACTGAAAAGTGTAGAAAAATATCGCTAAGATTGATTAGGCCTTGAAATAAGGTAAGAGGTAGTAGAGATTAACTTTGAATATTAAAAAAAATGTAATAAATAATACTAGACAGTAGTCATTTGGTATCGTTTATATAATCTATATCCACTAGAACGGATATATGTGTATATCGGTTCTGCTGAGGAATTGCCTCAGAAGGGTAGTTATGATATGGAAAGTTCCATTAGGAACATTAATTAACAGGTATAATCTCCACTTAGATTGTTTGCTAACTAACTGATCTGTAGTCAGTTGTTGTCTATCTGTGTAGTCTGAGGAGGAGATTCCAGAAGGAAATTCATCTTCCTTTTATACTTGTTCAATAACGTATCTGATAGTTCAAAATACATAGAATATGGTACTTGCCGTATAGCAGTACTACATGAGTTATAGGAAATACATAAGTCATAGGAAATATATAAGTCATAGAAAATATATAAGTCATAGGAAATATATGAGTCATAGGAAATACATGAGTCATAGAAAAAGGGGTTATGCCAGGGCTGTGCTACATCCTTGAGTGTATACAGGAGATGGCAAGTTCTACTGAATAACTAACTATCAGATTCAGTAGCTATGGAATGATGATAAATATAGAAAATATGAGATAAATAATAAAATAATAAGAAATAATATCTCTTATTATAGCTAAACCTTAGTTAAGACTTTATTTAATAAGTCTAAGATATTTAACAAACTAACCGGCTTATCTTCTACCTTCAAAAAGCTCATACCTAAAGAAAAAGCAGATCTTACTAAGAAAGGTAGATATTTTTACTGCTAAAAATTAGGATATCAAGCAAATAACTACCTTGCGAAGAAATAACAAATTAGAAGTATAGCAAAAACTATCGAACACAAAATTACAGAGATTAATTACTCAGATAAAATTACTTTAGTAGCTCAGTTTATTTAGGATACTGAAACTCTAATTCTTTATATAAAAGAAAAATCAGTAGCTCCAGCTATCAATGTAGATAAAGAACATCTCCTCATAATAATACATATAAATCACTACCTGGCTAAGATACTTATTAATTAGTAGACTGTAGGAGCAGACCTAATTAGTAGCAAGTTTTATACCTTACATAATCTCTCTCTAATTATACTAAAAAATCCTATAACCTTGCAGATAATAATGAAAAGATCTAAGAGATCAATACATCATTATACAAAGGTAAAATATGATTGGTTAGGATGAGCAAAAGAAAGAATCTTTTATATAGTAGTATTAAAAGATTAGGATATGATATTAAGATCGCTAGCCTTATAACATACTAAGGTAGTAATTAACATAGTAAACATAAAAGCAACAATCTATCCTTCTAAGAAAGAAAGATTTACTCTCACTTTTTAGATACTTACACTAAGCCAAAAAGATATAAGGAAAAGAGAAATTATATAATCTCCTATATTTTTATCAGATTCTATCATATTAGCTACAACAATAATCTAACCTCACTATAATATTTTTGATGAGTTCTTAGATATCTTTCCTAACATAAAGAATCTAAAACTCCCTCTACTCAGAAAAAGAATAGATCATACTATTGATTTGAAGGATCTAAATGCAATCTGGAAGCTAAGATCTATTAAGCCAAAAGAAAAATTTCTACCTCAGTTATTGAAGAAACTAAAAGCAAAAGTGTAATAAGAGATATTATTTCTTATTATTTTATTATTTATCTCGTATTTTCTATATTTGTCATCATTCTATAGCTGCCGAATCTGGTAGTTAGTTATTCAGTAGAACTTGCTGTCTCCTGTGTACACTTAATGATGTAGCACAGCCTTGGCATAGCCCCTTTTCCTATGACTCATGTATTTCCTATGACTCATATATTTCCTATGACTCATATATTTGTTATAACTCATGTATTTCCTATGACTCATATATTTCCTATGACTCATGTAGTACTGCCTCACAGCAAGTGCCGTATTCTATATATTTTGAACTGTCAGATATGTTGTTGAACAAATATAAAAGGAGAACAAATTTCCCTCTAGAATCTCCTCCTCAGACTACACAGACAGATAACAACTAACTACAGATCAGGTAGTTAGTAAATAATCTAAGCAGATATTATATCTGTTAATTAACGTTTCTAATGGAACTCCCCATATCACAACTACCCTTCTGAGGCAATCTTTCAGCAGAACCGATATACACATATATCTATTCTAGCGGATATAGATTGTATAAATAGTACCAAATGACTACTGTCTAGTATCATTCATTATATTTTTTTTAATATCCAAAGTTAATCTCTACTACCTCTTACCTTATCCTAAGGCCTGATCAACCTTGACCATATTCTTCTATACTTTTTAGTATAATGCATCTCGAATACAATAACAATATTATAAATTCAGCGAGCAATAACTAAAGAAATATGAGACTCTCAACTGCAGTATATCCATAAGCCTTAGAAGTAAGCTAAGTAGAGCTCTAATGGGCAGTAGTTCCCCATATAAAAGTATCCCACCCCCGTTCCTGACACTTTTCCCAATACTCTTGACAAATAAACTTGCACTCCTAGCAATCTAAAATACTACATTGAAAACGAAAAACGTAGTACATTATTAAAAAACTGGTACCATAGGTCCCAGGAATAATCGGCGCAATAAGGAAATGATCATCATCTTACAGCTCATGAACTACCTCCTCCATACCAGACAACATCTCAATAAAAGTCTCAATACCCTTAACATCTACTTTAACATTATAATCAGAAAATGAAATACTCTTACCAGACGACTTAGAAGTAGGAGACAAATCAGGTCCGTAAAATGTATTCGGACTGTACCAAGCCGCCGCACTGTCATCACTATCAACCGAGCCAATATTATCCTCAGTCGAGCAGATATCTATTAAATCTTCTTCAATAATATCACCAGAACAATAAGGTACTAAAGTAGAAAAGTAATTTAAAGTTTGAATCTGTCGATCGAATCCAATAGGTTGCGGAGTGATAATAGATATCGAAGTGAACCTAAATAAGAATCAGTCTTAGATAGAATGGCATCTGCAGCTGGAAAACGGACTAAGAAGTTAAGACATTTGACTATGCTACTTGAAGAAATTCAAGAATTAGTTAAATGCACTCTCAAAAAGACCAGAATCATTGATCCTGCCACGGAAGGAGCAATAGACCCAAGTTATAAGGAAAAAATAACTTTGGAACATATATCTGATTATCCATCAGAGTATGAAATTATATTTAAAATGGTCCTTCTCTAAGCAACAAAAACATTTTTTGACGAACATATACCCTATATATATGAAATATTGAAATATGCACAAATCCTCGAAATAACATAGGAATATCATCCTGTAGACACTGGACTCTTAATGGAAGCCACAGTAAGACTCTATCTATGGCAAACACTATATCCATTTAGAGAAAAGGATTTAGAAATGGAAGCATTTCTTAGGGAAGAATTAAGAAAACCATTGGTAGGACTTTTGAAATAGAAGCATTAGCTTATAGAAAATTGGGATGAATTAATAGTTTTTATACTAAGTAATACTCACTTGGAAGAAATTCCCACTTCAGTAGAAGATTAGTTTAAGCCAATCCCAGGATTACCTGAAATGTTTACTCGAACTCCAATGAAGGATAAAGGCAAAGATAAAGAGTCTACTCAAAAGAATACTATGTCAGCACAAGAAGTAGGAAGCTCCAAATCTCCTCCACCTCCTCTAGACGAAATATAGAAACCAGACGATGATAAAGAAGATGAAGATAATAATAGCAATAGTAGAGGAAATGAAAATACTGGTTAATAACAACAACAACAATTTAGAGAACAAGGCGGACCAGACGATAATGATCCAAGCAATAGCTCTGACTCAGATAATAGCATCTCATCAGTAACTAGTATACCTAAAACCAAAAAGACTTAATGAGAAAAATCAGTAGAACATCAATAATGGGAATCTACTACTGGAATGATTTTAGCAAACAACCTTACTTCACATAAGAAAATTAAAGCAATTAAAATTGATTCACTAGAGAAACTAGATGGCACTAACAAAAAATAGTGAGACTTATAATATTTTGACTCTTAGGCAATGTCAGTTTAACACTAGTTGAAGATAAAAGGAATTGATTTAGAGAAGACTAAAGCTTTAGAAATTCTAGGATTTCTACTTCAAGGAAGTGCGCTCACAACCTATAATCAATATCTAAGAGATAAAGGGAAGAAGGTGAAATTCTTTGGCTTTATAATAGTACTCAAAGATTTTCTGATACTATCTACCAGTAAAGACATTTTATGGAAGTAATGGGAAACTGCCATACCTTATAAAGATGGACAATATATGGGTATCAAATAATTCAACAACTAGCTCACTGAAGAATAGATTAAACTGATTGATACTAAGGATAAATAATCAATATCAGAAGAAGTCAAAAGAAGAAAGTTTCTTAATCACCTACCTACATATATGTCAGCGACATTATTTCCTTTAATCAAAGACAAATAGATATGTGACTAACTCATACATCAAGCAGAGTCATATGAAGCATCAAAGAAAGTAATTGCCCCACTACATATACCAACTGGACCCCACCAACAAAATGGAAAATTAACTAATCAAGACTGAAATCAATAAAGAGACCATAATCGACATAGATCAAATCATAGTAATGGCAACAAACCCTCCTTCAAAACTAATCACAATAAACAAAAGGAATCTAATTGAGATGCTATTATAAAAAAATTAGACAATAAGACAAGGATGCAACTGATGAGAGATAAGAAATGTCTATAGTATTGGAACCTCAAACATTCTTATAAGGATTGTAGGAAGTAACAGAATAAGGTACCCTTGCGAACCACATCACAGGATCTCACCACAACTACTGTATTGAAAGTTAATAAGGATAAAATCAAGGAATGACCCCTGTTGACACAACCAATTGATTATAATAAAGTTTATATTAGAGCGAATGACTGACCTGCTCTAGCACTGATAGATCTCCAAATAAAGAGAGGAGATTTGATTAATTTTGTATTTGTACACTTGTATGAAATACTAACAAAGAGTATTGAGAAAATATCCTTAGGTACAGGCTTGAAAGGATCTAAGGCAACAATTGACAAGACGTATACAATTAAATTAGATTAGATAGGATACGTAGAAGAACGCACCTTCTATATAACACACCTCAATAGCTGGGATATGATTTTCAAGGAACCTACACTTACTAAGGTTCATACCATAATCCCTGCGAGTCAGGAACTAGTTACTATCTAGCCTGAAAATATTGCTCGTTTTCTCTTGAAAACATAGAAAGATTCTAGAACTACTGAAAATGGAACTAGAACTACATATCTAGAAGTAACTTGTGAGACAGTTATAGACTATAGTGAACCAGACAGCTGGAATACTATTAGTGATGTAGAAGATACTGACATAGAAGTAGATATTATAACTGCAGTCTTATCTATGCAAAAGCAATTTAATCTAATAACGGAATTTCACAAATTATTTTCAAAAGAAATTCTACGGGACTTACCACCACTCAGAAAAGTCAATCACCATATTAAACCCAAACCCGGAGCAATATGGATACCATGATGGAGACTATTAGGCCACCGATTCAGATAACAAATCCACAACAAAATTACTGGAGATGAGAAGACAGGACGAATCTACTAAGCTGAAAACGATACTAATGTAGTCAGCATATTCACCACCCTTAAGAGAGATAAACTGGAAGAAGTCAGATTCGTCAACAACTGTCAAGACTACAAGCTTGTAGTCGAGCCAGACCATACACCACTACCTGATATCAATAAATTAATTGAACTAGTAGTAGCAAATCCTATTTGATTAAAATTAGACCTAGCGGATGGCTACTACAATATCAGAATTAATCTAGAATCAGAGAAACACTCTACATTCTTGACGCACTTAGGATATTATAGAAATAAAGTCATGCAACAAGGAGACCGTAATACACCAGCTACTATGGTCCAAACAATATATGAAGTATTTAAGGATGGGCTCTATAAGGACTTAATAGTCTATATTGATGATATTATTATCTTTATTGAGACCTATGAACAGTATATGGCTACAGTTATGATAGTATTACAATACTTATAAGATGAAGGTTTCTTTCTGAAAATAAACAAATGTCAATTCTTTACTGGTAGACTAGAGATTTTAGGTCATATCTTAACTTCAAATAGACTTTATATTAATCCCGTAAAGAGAACAACAATATTAACCTTTTCAACTCCTAAGAGAAAGAAAGACCTCCAAGGCTTTCTTGAAATTGTTAATTATGTTAGTCATTTTATTCCTGGCTTAGCATCTTATGCAAGCATACTATCGAAATTATAAGGAGAAACTAAGAAATAGGAATAGACAGATACGTATAATATAGCGTTTGAAAAACTAAAAGAAGTCATAAATTCTCCTCATATTTTAAAACCCTAGAATAATGCATCTACCGAACCCAAATATTTAATTTGTAATCTTAATAATATAGGTCTAGGATCTTGGATTGGTCAAGGCCCCCCTCACTCATATTAGACCATCGTGCTTTTACTCCAAAAAATTTAATCCAGCTCAATTAAATTATCCAACCTTCCAAAAAGAATTATTAGCAATTATTGACTTATTAAAACTTTTTGAAGTACAACTCAGAGGTCATAAATTCACTATTCTTACAAATCACAAACTATTGGTCACCTTTGGCACTTAAAAACCTATAAGCTAGAAACTCAGACGTTGGCAGGACCTCCTTATGGAATTTGACTATAAAATTCAGTATACAGCAGGAAAAGAAAACTTGATAGTAGATACTTTATCAAGAAAGTATAAATACCCCGACGTTCCCACTACTGAGGATGATTATATTCCTACCAATATCGACCTTCCTCCTCATCTTTATACTAACGCCTTAATTTCTTCTCTATATCTACAACCTTCATCGTCTACAATAGTTTCTCGTAGAGCCATCAACTTCTAGCACGTTAATTGTGACTATAACACATGCAATGGAAGAGCCGCAGAGCTTGGACACCACGTTTCTTGCCCTTACTATGAAGTCGAAGGCGAAACAGAAGATAACTATGAGTACGAAGTACTTAGCTATAAGTCGGAAGCCTCTGACGAGCAATCCCTTACTTCTATCGACACTAAACTATGCGATAGGTACTAGCCCAATAATACTAAAGAATTTAAGGAAGAACCCCTTCTACAAGTACCAACCAAAGACGAAGAAAAGGAGCCCTTAACTCCTCTATCAACCCCAACTTCCATCAATATCACTCTTATTCACGCCAACTATTAACAACATAAGTGTATGCATTGGTTTGCATGCCAAGATTTTTAATGTCCTATATATGGTAGCTCTCACATGATGCCTAATCGTGTATTTGCAGCTGAGATCTGCACCATCTATAACACTCTGGGACATGGCAGCCTTAACTGTACCCTCACAGATTTAGTTCTTCAGAAAGAGAAGGAATTCCTTAAGAACCATTTAGACAACCTTAACGCAGTCCAAGATACTTACAAGGAAATAGCTGAATCAATTTCTGCTCCTCCTTTCACTAACTCTCGTGAAGAAGAGCTAAATAACTATGTGAGAGAAATCTGCCGAAATGCACTAATCGCACCTCACTAACTATAGAACCTTGCGCTAATCTCTTCTAGAAGTAATAATGATAATGTCTTCCAGACTGCCACAGATACTACTCATTGCCAGAAGCGAGTAGTAGTTGATGATACTCCTATCATCATTCCTACCGAATCATTCCGATCCTCCAAGCGACGTTGCGATTTCTGCAAATGACTAGGACATAATGCCACTATCTGTAAAAAGAAGAAACCTACAGTTGTCAATTTTAACTAATGAATCGAACCGACCCTCAACAGGCTTATTGATGATAAGCATATTACTGACGGTTTGGAAGACAATAAAGATTTCTTTATCACTCAATGGTTGGATCTTAGAGATGGAATAAAAGAAGCATACCAAGCATATATGAAGGTATGCCCTATCTAAAAGGATTACTATGATGCCTCCGAACAGTGCAAGGATTATAAGATTAGAGATGGATTCTTGTATCTGATGAATATACACGGATAATGGAGATTAGTCTTGCCCAGCACTTTCAATATTGAAGGTAAGAACTATCTCGAGCTAGTAATCAATGAAGCATATGAAGCAACAGCTTATGACGGAATTGAGAAAACTATGAAATATTTTACTGACCAATACCAATACCAGTCCTTCTCTGAGTTAGTCAAGGAGTATATTAGAAGTTGTGATGCTTGTCAACAGACAAAGTATTTTAACAAACCACCTTTCAGAATTGTCACTCCTTTACATATACCAGAAAGACTATGGTCAGATATTTCGATGGATTTCTTTAAGTTAGCTCTTGTCTTTATCAAATATTCTCTCTTATATCTAAACATTCCTACTGATAAAGAATATATTATCTGTATTTTATACCTTTGGACGATTATTGATAGACAATTAAGATTTAAGTTTCTTATCCCTATTCCTGACAATTTCATAGCGAAACAATGTACTGCTTCTTTTGATATTCATGTAGTCCCGATTATAGGATATATTTTATGTATTGTTTTTGATTGCGACATACTCTTTATGTTATTACACTTCCAGAACTAGGCTAAGAAGAATGGAATCGAATTGGAACCATCTACTGCATACCACCCTCGTACAGATAGATAATCTGAGATTGTGAATAAGAAAATTTTATAAGTAGCAAGACTGTGTAAAGTCGAAGGATCTAACTGGCTACAAAAATTACCTGAGATTCAGTTAAAGCTGAACTCTAGATATAATAGTGCCAGAAAAAGTAGTTCATTCACTACTTTACTAGGAATTAGCATATACCAAGGAGCCTCCCTACTACCTTATCCTATCAACGCATTTGCACCAGTAAATGAACCTTATAATAATACTTCACAAGTACTTTATAATGCCAAGAAGACATAAACGATAAAAGTGAATAAATGTCGTAACACAGTTAAGTTCTCAGTTGGACAATAGGTCATGTTATGCTTGGAAAACATAAATATACCAAATATTTCACTCAAGTTAAAACCTCGATAGTTAGACCCTTTCTCGATCATATCTACTAATTATGCTCGAAATAATTATAGTCTAGACTTATCCCCTCAACCTGACCTCAATCTCATATATGATACCTTTTATATTTCAAAACTCAAACCATATTATCAAAATGATCATACTCAGTTCCCTAACAGACGATTTCTAGAACCAGGACTAATTAATAATGACCAATATAAAGTTAAAAAAGTATTAGAATTCAGAATGGCACTATGATCTAGTGAACGTTAATATAAGGTTAGATAGTTAGGATATACTCTAGAACATGATTCCTAAGTAAACGCCAAAGATATTACTACTAAAATCTTTTAGGATTTCTAGGTCAGAGGAAGTCTGAAAAATACCTTCAAGAGACGATGTACCAAAAAAGGAAAATAAGAACCTCGGACAAGAGATAAAACTCGAGCTCTTATTCAATAAAAACGAGATCTTATTATAAAAGAATCCCCTAATGACAAATACATCAACACCAACGTACTTCAACTATTCCTCAAGATAAGACACATGGAAGCTAGGATTACAGAGCAGAATTATTGATATAGTAAAATCCATTCAAAGTGGGGAAGTATAATAAGAGATATTATTTCTTATTATTTTATTATTTATCTCACATTTTCTATATTTGTTATCATTCTATAGCTGCTGAATCTAGTAGTTAGTTATTCAGTAGAACTTGCCGTCTCGTATATATATTCAAAGATGTAGTACAGCCCTAGCATAGCTCCTTTTCCTATGACTCATGTATTTCCTATGACTTATATATTTCCTATCACTCATATTTTTCCTATGACTTATGTAGCACTGCCCCATGGCAAGTGCCATATACTATGTATTCTGAACTGTCAGATACAGTGTTGAATAAGTATAAAAGGAGCACGAATTCCCCTCTAGAATCTCCTCTTCAGACTATATAGACAGACAACAACCGACTACAGATCAGTTAGTTAGCAAATAATCTAAGCGAACATTACACTTATTAATTAACGTTCCTAACGAAACTCCCCACATCATAACTACCCTTCTGAGGCAATCCCTCAGCAGAACTGGTATACACATACATCCGTTCTAGTGGATATAGATTGTATAAACAGTACTGAATAACTACTGTCTAGTATTATTCTTACATTCGAGTATATGAAGCCTATAAAGTTCTAAGTCTAGTTTACTTTATTTCCAACCAATGAAAGATTTATTTTATATTACGAAATAAGATCTATTGGGAAGAATTAACGTAGATTGAACTTTACTGCCATAGGATTTTATTCTATATTTTAGAATAAGTATCATTATGGCAGTTTGAGTATAGCTATCCTATTTTCTAGTTACAAGAGCACTATAAGGGTTAATAGAACCCCCGTGACAGCCTTTAAAATCATTCAAAAATTCCATTTGCATAATCTTTATGAGCTACGGGACCCTAATATTATCTTGTAAGAATTTTTCTTTTTTTCCTATTAGGCTTTAGGTTTTTTTAGAATTTTTTTACACATTTTTATTTTTACTTATATTTCTTATACTATTTTCTATCCTAGGGGTCCAATAAGATATATGCAACTATGTTTCGGCTATTATATATGAGGACTAGTCCTTAAGCCTCATTTATAGTTGTTAGTAGTAATACTGATTCTAGTTATATGATCAATTAGGTTCTTATAGAGAAGAACCTTAAAGGGAGAGGCACTATTACAGAATAACATCTATCTCTATTATAGGTATTTGAACTCTTATAGAATGATTCTAGAAATTCATATGAACTCTAAGTATTTTCTTAGCAGTATAGTACAAATATTTCTATTACTGATCTATAAAAGATAAATATATAAGATGGGTATGAACCTCCGAGTAGTTTATGATTATCGTAGATAGTTAAAACCCTTATAGCATATCCACAGACCTTTGAGGAAGCTACGGTTTAAGTTTTATAAGAATTTGATTAATAGTTCAATAGTTATACCTAGATCAATATAGTGACTATATATATATACTACTTATACTAGCTATTACTCTGAAGTCTTGGTATTACTCTAAACTAGAGTTTTTACTCTAAACTTTAAGAAAACAACTCGAGAAAAATAAATAAAATAATGAAACTATAAGAGTATACTTTAAACTAAAGTGCGTCCAGTAGTATTATAAAGGAGTGTACACTAAGTCAAGGCTAAAGATACAGTTGAAATATAAAGTTCTCTAAATTTAATATTTCAAAGTTGTATCTAATCCTATTTATCGCCCCGATTCTATTTCCACAATCCATTTTATAATCAGAGTAATACTTATAGGGTTATAAGATCTTTTGTTAAGCTTAATTAAATCCACAAGGAAGTTTATCTATTATTAATAACAACTCTACAAATAATATAAGTATTGAGACAAGCTAAGATTCTATAATCTTTCATGTATTAATGCCTCTTCAATGATAATCTATTTGTAACCTATACTTCTTTATTAATAGAGTTATGAGCAGTTGAAAATTATTTTCAATAGACACTAGACACTATTAAGAAAATACTACTACAAGCTTAAATAAGATAACTCTATGATACTGTCAGATAGTTATTCGATAGTATTGGGAATTAATATTATATCGGAAGTAGAAATTAGTTATCTTGACTAAGTATTCTTGAATAGAATAAGTTGGCTTAAGTAAAGTATATAAAATATATAAGTATATGAATTTTCTCTACATTCGGGCTAGTAAAGTATAACAATGAGCATAGGTAATGACTACCTTAATAAAAGTATAGATAGTATAATATTTGGAAAGAAATTTTAAAGAAGTAATAGGTAGGTGTATATCTTCTAAAATATTTTATTAAGAAATATCTACTATTAATACATAATATATATAGTAAGAGTAGTTCCTGATTAAATCTAATTCTACTATTAAAAGTATTTGAAAGTAAGAGTACCTTAAGTATATGAAGCCTATAAAGTTCTAAGTCTAGTTTACTTTATTTCTAACTGACGAAATATTTATTTTCTATTGTAAAATAAGATCTGTTAAAAAAAATTAAGGTAGATTGAACTTTACTACTATAGGATTTTATTCTATATTTTAGAATAAGTATTATTATAGCAGTATGAGTGCGGCCGTTCTATTTTTTAGTTACAAGAGTATTATAAAAGTTAATAAAACCCCTGTAATACTTTATAGATAATGAAACTTTTATTATCTATAAATTAAGTATAGTTAGTAGGATATTATTGGTCAAATAGTAGCTCTTGAAGGTCTTTGAAATTTCGCTTATAAGTTTGAATCTGATATAATAGTTCCTCTACTAATTCTTTGTTAGTTTTATGAGACCTAATATGATCTTTTTACTTTTATTTAATTACTTTCTATATCTATTTATTTAACCTCATAATATTAGCTTTTATAGTATCAAACTCAATTTTTATCATATCTATGATAGTTCCTATATCATATATAAGCTAATTAGTTACTACCTTCTATTACTTTTCTAACACCTTACTTATTGATATAGTTAATTACTAAACTATATCTTATTATCCCTTTATTTGTCTCTTGAGAGTAGCTACTTCCTTAATTACTTACTATTACAGTAATTTTAAATCCTTATATATAGCCTTTATGCCTTCTAAAACTATTTTATAAACTTCTTGAGCAACTTTATAGGCTTTCTAAGCTACTTTTTGAGCCTCCTAAGGCTTTTTAAAGATATATACTTAAATATTAAGTTCTTAAGTAAGGTTTGCAATTTTAGTTTACTGTCAATTGAACTCAGCTACTCTATCTTAGACAATCTGAGCTAATAACTTATCATATTATTATTGGTTTAAAGAAGAATATGTAAATCATATTAGTAGTATTGGGTAATATAAAGATGAATTACTAGCTAGTTAATAAGGTCTTTTTTAGGAAGTCTCTCTAATTCATTATATTAAACTAGCTGAAAACAATATTAATTCATTAGGTGAATAGATAAGATATTATAATAATGATTCTCTGCCTCTAGAAATAATATCTTCTATTGGTATATCTTAGAAATTATCTTTAATATCAGTTTTAGATAGAAAGTTATATAGTATTTGTATGATAGTATAGGGTATGATAGCTAGAAATGTAAGAGGTTAGTAGGGCTGGCTAGACTCTCTTAGTATCTAAGTATTAGACATAGTTTATTCAAGTATATATTGGTATTAAACAAGATAAAAATTACTTATCTATAAAATAATATCATAGGGGCCCTATTAACCCTTATAGGGCTTTTATGACTAAAAAATAGGATAGCCATATTTATCCTACTGCAATAATATCTATTTTGCAATACAGAATATAATCTTATAGTAGTAAAGCTTAATTCAGCTTTAGTTTCTCTTAACAGATCTTATTTCATGATACAAAATAAATCTTATATTAATTAGATATAAAGTTTTACTAAAGTTAGAACTTTATAGACTTTGTATACTCAAGGTACTCTATTACTATAGAGGTAAGAAGACAGGATAACTAAGGGGTATAGCTAATAGGGTAGGGCTATATTCATAGCATTATCATAGAGAGGTGTTACAAAAGGCTGTCATAGATAACTATTATGGAGGACTATTATAGAGGGGTTATGGTAGTTAGTAAAGAAGACTAGGTATATGGAGGAAGATAAGATATTAGATAGAAAAGAGAGAAAGAAAAGAGAAAGAAGAGAACTATTTAATATTTAAGAGTTATACTAGTATTGGTATAACTCTTATATAACTCCTATAATATGTAATGAATAATATTAGATAATAGTTATTTGGTACTATTTATATAATTTATATCCATTTAGGATAGATATTTGTATATACTAGTTCTACTGAGAGATTACCTATAAGCAGAAGATAAGTTAGTAAAGGTATTTCTAAGAGAGAAATACTACTTTACTAATTTGGTTGGGAGCTGGTTTCTTATAGAGCCCTATACAGGAGCCTTTATAAATATCTGGCTTATTATTATTATATAGATATCATAATATTAGTGTTATAGAGCCCTATTAACCCTTATAGTATTCTTGTAACTAGAAAATAAGACAGCTATACTTATTCTGCTATAATGATATCTATTCTATAATATAAAATATAATCTTATAGCAGTAAAGTTCAATTCTACTTTAGTCTCTCTCGACGAATCTGATTTCGCAATACAAAATAAATCTTATATCAATTAGATGTAAAGCTTCACTAGACTTAGAACTTTGTAGGCTTCATATACTCAAAGTGCTTTTACTTTTGAATACTTTTGATAGTAGAATTAGATTTAACCAAAAACTACTCTTACTATTTATATTGCATAGTAATGATAGATATTTCATGATAAAATATTTTAGGAGATGCATACCTACTCATTATTTATTTGGAATTTCTTTCTAAGTATTATTCTATCTATACTTTTATTAATATAGTCATAATCTATGCTCATTGTTATAAGTTACTAGCCCGAATATAGAGAAGATTCCTATACTTACATATTTTATATACTTTACTTAAGCTGACTTATTCCATTAAAGAATACTTAGCCAAGATAACTAATATTAACCTCTGATATGGTACTAATCCCTAATACTATCGAATTATTATTCAGCAATATTATAGAATTATCTATTTTAAACTTCCTACAGTATATTTTTAATAGCATCTAATATCTATTGAAAATAATTTTCAACTACTCATAACTCTATAAATAAAGAACTGTGGGTCACAAATAGATTATTATTAGATAGGTGTTAATGTATGGAAGATTATAAAATCTTATTTCATCTTTATACCCATATTATTCATAGAGTAATTATTAGTAATATATAAACTTCCTTGTAGATTTAATTAACCTTAATAAAAGGTTTTATAACTCCATGAGTATTACTCTGATTATAAAACGGATTGTGGAAATGGAATCAGGGTAATAAATAGGCTTAGTTACTATTTTAGAATATTAAATTTAGTGAACTTTATATTTTGACTATATGTTTGGCCTTAGCTCAGAGTACACTCCCTTATAATATTACTAGATGCACTTTGGTCTAAAGTATACTCTCATAACTTCATTATTTTATTTATTTTTCCTAAGTTATTTTCCTAAAGTTCAGGGTAATAACTTCAGTTCAGAGTAATGCCAAGACCTTAGGATAATAGCTAGCATAGCTAGTATAAATACATATAGTTAGTGTATTGATCTAGGTGTAACTATTGAACTATTAATCGGATACTTATGAAACTTAAACCGTAGCTCTCTCAAGGGTCTATGGACGTGCCATAATAGTCCTAACTATCTATGATGATTATAAACTACTCTGAGGTTTATACCTATTTTATATACCTATCTCTTTTAGATAAGTAATAGAAATATTTGAACCACACTGCTAAGAGTGTATTTAGAGTCCATATAGATATCTAAGGTCGTTTTATAAGAGCTCAAGTACTTATAGTAGGGCTGGATATCACCCTATAATAGTACCTCCCCCCTTAAGCTTCTTGTCTGCAAGATCCCAATTAATCATGCAATTAGAATTAGTATTACTACTAATAACTATAGATGGGGTTTGAGGACTAGTCCTTATATACAACAGCTGAAACATAGCTATGTACGTCTTATTGCACCCCTAAGACAGAAAATGGTATAAGAAATATAGGTAAAATAATAAAAATATGTCAAGAAATTCCAAAAAATATAAAATCTAATAGGAAAAAAAGAAAAATTCTCATAAGATAATATTAGGGTCCTATAACTTATAAGTATTATCTAAATAGAATTCCTAAACTATTTTGGAGCCTCCATCCTTCATATTCTCATATAGTTCCTATGTATTATTATCAGGACTATAACTCTTCCAGGAAACTAAATTTATAACTATTTTCTTCCAAAGCTCACTAGTCTTAACCTTGTCTATCTGGTATTCTGATTCTTTAAGATTGATAGGAAGGGGTATTGGTGAACATCTGCCGGCAATCATGTTAAAGTGGTAGGGTTCTAACAGACTGATATAAAAGACAGGATATGTTTTACTTATATTTGGGGGAAGTTCTAACTCATAAGTATAAGTATTAATAAGTCATTTGATTTTAAACTTTCCTCGAAGCTTGTAGTCAAGGTTTTTAGTTAGATGCTTAGTCTTAATATTGTTCGTATTGACTATGACCTAGTCTTCTATCTTGAATATTAGTTTTTTCTTTGCTACCTTAAGATTATAGTATTTTGACATATAAGCTTGTATTATATTCATGTTTTTCCTTATAGCCTCTTTTATTATATCTAGAGTTTTAGCCATCTTGGCTGCCTTAGAGTTATTTGATTTGGCTGAAGCCTTGATTAGGTTTTGAAAGTTGTTCTCAGAGTATTGGCTATATATGATATAAAAAGGAGTATGTTTAATACTAGAGTAGACAGTATTATTATAGTAAAACTTGGCAAATAGAAGTAACTTAACCTAGTCATCCTAATCCTAATAGTAATATATTTATAGATAATGCTCTAGGATTTGGTTAACTTATTTAGTTTGTCTATTCATTTGGAGGTGATATACCAAAAACTTATCTAACTTAACTCCTAATAATCATATAATTTTTATATAAAAGAAACTTATAAATACTAAGTCCCTATCTGAAACGACCCTCTTTAGCAACCTATGTAGTCTCTACACCTCTTTAACAAATATTCTAGCTAATTTCTTAGCCTTCCAGCTCTTCAAAGAAATAAAATTTACTATCTTAGTAAACTTATCGACAATAACTCAGATTTGATTATACTCCTTAACTGGAGGTAAATTAGTAATGAAATCTATTAAAATATATTCTTATAGTCTATAGAGAATTGAAAAAGATACGAGCTTGCCATATTTCTTGTGTTGTATTGTCTTGTTATACTAGTAAGTATCATATATATAGATATAGTCATATACCTAGTCTTCTATATTCAGCTAGTAGTAATTTCTTTTCATCAGTTCTAGAGTCATATTATATCCAAAGTATCATACAACTTTAATATTATGGCTCTAGAATGCTAACTTTAGCTTGAAAGAGTTATTGTCAGGAATATATAAATATCTTTTATTGGTCACTATATTATCTTCTAAACTATAATATTCAATATTGAGATACTCCTTACTAAACTTCAATATATTCTGAATCTCTAACCACTTCTTATTCATAAGGCCAGCCTCTAGGATTTTCTTCAACCAACTTGATTCTTTTATCTGTAAGGCTTTTACTACTATAATTCGGTGTATTACTAGTACCTTCTCACCCAAACCTAGTTGGAATTAACTAGGTTTGAATATTCAAATTATATAATATTGTTTCTCCCCCTATTCTTCAAGGTCAGGATCAACCTGACAGGAAAATACATTAGCTTTACTATTCTTGTTACCTAGGCAGTAGATAATCTTAAAATTGAACTGGCTTAGTATTTCCGCCCATCTAGTCTGTCTTTAATTGAGTAACTTTATGGAATTGAAGTACTCGAAGTTCTTATAATCTATATATATAATTATCTCTACTAGGATACTCATCAAAAAGTATCTCTATTTTTAGAAGCAATTAATAATTATAACTATTTTCTTATTATGTACATTGTAGTTAAGCTTTACTAGGATAAAACGCTTTAAATAATAGGCGACTAGGTACTAACCATTATCTGGTTTCTTCTAGAACAGGATATTAGCTTTTGCTAGATCGGACTTATCTATCTCAATCATCTTTAATTGTTCGAGATGATAATAGCATAATATTAGAGTAGTTGTAAACCTATATTTCAGTTTATCAAAAGCCTTTTGATACTGCTATATCCAATTCTAAAGAACTTTATTTTGCATTAATATTTGAATTAGGAAAGCTAAACTACTAAAGCCTTTAACAAACTAGTAATAGAAATTAGCAAAAATAATAAACTTCTACACCTTTTTAACATTCCGAGGGGTTTGCCATGTAGGGATATCCTTAACTTTCTTTTGACCTATTTGTATCTCTTTAGTACTGACCTTAAATCCTATAAATTTTACCTTGAGGATATAGAAGATATACTTGTCAATATTAATACAAAGGTTATTTTTAGTTAGCTTCTGTAGTACCTAATAGATAAGCTCAACATGTTTCTTCTCAATTTGAGTGAATATAAAGATATCATCAATATATACAATGATCCCTTAATCAATTCTTTTAGATAGAATATTATTAATATATTATTAGAAAATAGATGGAGTATTAGTTAGCCTGAAGAGTATAACTATATACTTGTATAAGCTATATTTAGTCTTGAATCCTATTTTCCACTTATCTCTATCTACTATCCTTAATAAGTTAAACTTAAGTTTTAAATTAAGTTTAGAGAAAATTTATTAAATACTAACTTATTCTATAAGAGTGGTCATGAGTAGTAGGGGATACTTATCTTTTTTGGTAACAGTATTAAACCCTCTATAGTCAACAACTATCTTAAGCTTACCATTAGGTTGTTTGGCAAAGAAAATAGGAGTGCCAGCACTACCTTTATTTAGTCTAATCTTACTGGTTCAGAGCATCTTATCAAGATATTCTTTGAGAAGCTCTAGTTCATCAGGAGAGAGAAGGTACAACTTTCCTAATAGAGGACTTTTTCCTTCTTCCAACTCAATTATTATATCCTGTGGGCCATGAGTAGGGAGAGCAGATTGTATCTCCTTTCTAAAGATTTTTATAAAATCCCTATACTGAAATAGTAATTGATCAGCAAGTTCTTCAAAGTTCTTAATCATAGTTATTTTTATAATCTTATGAACGTCCCTATTAATGAACTTCTAATAATCTTATTCTCCTATCTTAATAAGTCCAATATATTGAATCTCTACAAGTACTTTATTAAAGTCAGCGAAATCTATAACCTCCTCTATTTTTAATACCCTCTTAAGCTCAAGTCTATAAGGAGTAATGACTCAAAGCTTTTCACAATTGTCTTTAAACTAATCTATCCCCAAAATGAGTAGAAGACCTACTTTGAGGTATACAACCTCAGTTACTAGGTCCAGGATCTTGTTTCGCCCTAATCTTGTATTAGAAACTTTTATCTATAGGTTTTAAACTTGTACTATGCTAAACCTCTTAAGAATTGAGCCATTAGTACTCTCTAATCTTAGTCTTTTCTCCTTCTTAACCTAAGACAATATTATTTACTTAATAAAATCAGAATTAAAAATCATGGTTTCTGCACTAGTGTTAATCAAAGTATTAATAGAAAGTTCCCTTTTTATTCCTCCATATATCTAAAATAATTTAATAGAGATAAAAAACTTCAGCTCATCTGATTTAAACACCTTTGTATCTAATTTTCCTACCAAAGAGAGATCCTTAATTCTATCCAATAAAATATCTAATACTACTACCTTTCGTGGTCTTTTTTGTAGTTTACTAATAAAAGGAGCTATCTCATTATTGGCTTTTCTTTTTATCCTTATTTTTGTATTTTATAAAGAAAAGAAGATAAAAGAAGATAAATTATCAGAAACAGAACTAATAAAAGTGAGGTCAATATCTATAGGTTTCCCAACGTTTTCCTCTTTCTAACTATCTACAGAGATACCCTTCTTAATAACATAAAGAGAAAACCAATCCTACAAAACTATCTAACCTAATATACTAGATAGTCTACATCCCTAACAATCCAAATTTTCTCTATAGTCTAACTAATTATTACTAATGATCTTACTAAATAAAATTTCAAGTAGCTTTACTACTATAGCTATAGTTGCTACCTTCTTTACTTCCTTTTTAGCCTTCTCTTTTCCCTTTAACTCTACTGATAATTTCTATCTAACTGTGTAATTACTTATTATGTAAGACTTGTCTCCATACTTAATGCATTATATGTTTTTTTTTCGAGTCTACTATATAGTATAGGTTACTATATTTTAGCTAGGCTCTTTTTCCTTTTTGGAGGAAGTATTGAACTTAGATTTAGATTTAGTATTAGACTTGATTTTTGCCTTCTACTTCAGCTTTGAAATTTAGTTTTTGAGATTTTTAAACTTCTTTTCATTAGTCTTAGAGGCAGGAAATGTCTCCTTTTTCATACTAGCAGCCTATTCTATCTGATGTAACTAGCTCTATGTATATGCCTTCCTTATCTTTTTGTATTCCATCTAAGACCTAGTATTTGTGATAGCCTAGAAGCATATTTCTATACTAGCAGGCACCTTATCAAGAATATTCTTATCAGTACTAACATGGACTATATGAGCTCTAGTCTTAAGTTAAATAACTCCAATTAGATACTATTAGAGGTATTCTTATAGTAGCTTAGCTACTAACTGATAAACCCTAATCTATATAATAAAATCCTTTATTACCTCAGATTTCTTCTAATACTCCTCCTGAAGGGAAACTTTTATATTACACTGCTTATATTAGTTTTGATAGGTATTAATGAATTCTTACTTAAAGATATTAAAGGTATCCTATTTAACCTATTCGAAGTTGGCATCTAGTATTCACTTGTATTGATTTATATAGTACCAGGTGCTAGCTCCTCTTGTAAGTAGATTGGCTATAAATAAGATCTTCTGACTATGGGTAGAATATATCAATAGTATATATTCAAAGATATGATCTACCTTCATTAAGAATTTCTTCAACTTAGTTAAAGTTCCATTAAACTTTGGTAGTAGAGGGAGGTTGTGAGGTTCTTTCTTTTTAGAAAGAATTAGTCTTCTTTGTTAGAGGAGAAGGAGATAGTGGTGGTAGAGGTAGTAGTAGTAGAGATACTAAACTACCTACTAGACTGATATGAATATTGCAGATGAAGCTATTAGTATTAATTAATTGAGTATACTTAATAGAGTTTAGTCGGTCGATTGGTTGCTCTTATAAGTCCTTGAACTTACATTTATAAGTCTGAATTAACTAGGATATAGTCTCCACTAATTCCTAATTTATTTCACAACTTTAAATATAATAATCTTACTCTTGCTTAATCACCTTCTAAATCTAATTGCTCACCTTACTTATATTAGCTTTAATTATATCGAACTCAGTCTTAGCTATATCAATGATTGCTCCTATGTCTTGAGTGAGTTTATCAATTAGTACTTTCTACTGTTTCTTCAATACCTCACTGATAGATATAGTCAATTACTATACTACATCCTATTGCTCTTTAGTTTAGCTTTTAAGGGCAGCTACTTTCTCAGTTACCTACTGTCATAGTAACTTAAGGTCCTCATATATAGCTTTTGTTCTATTAAAAACTATCTTATAAGTCTCTTGTGACTCGACTAAGAGGTATACCTAAGCTTGTAGACCTCTAGTAAGGTCTACTAGTTTAGCTTATTAGTGATCAAACTTAATAGCTCCATCTCGAATAATATGAGCCAATAATTAGTCATATTTTTTTTGACTAATAGTAGAATTTATACCTCTTGTGGAGTATAATAGTAGACATTATAGTCATTGTGAGAAGGTATTCCTACTTACTTGATAGGTTAATTATTAGGTTAGTTCCTATCGACGTAATAGACCTAATAAGAACCTTTATGAATATGATGTTAGTTTGTCTGGGAGGTATTAGGGCTGCTGCCTAGAAGATTCTATCCTTGGAGATAGAATATCTTCTATTAGCATGTCTTAAAACTCATCTTCTATATCAGTCACTAATTGTAGAAGATTATATAGATGTTATATAATAGCATAGGGTGTGATATCCAGGAGTGTTAGAGATTGATAGGGCTGGTGAGGCCCTCTAGGTGTCTAGAAGTTAGACAAGATGATTTAAATATATAGTATTCAAATAAAACAAGAATTACTTGTCTACAAAGTAATGTTATAGAGCTCTATTAACCTTTATAGTACTCTTGTAACTAGAAAATAGGATGACTGTACTTATCTTACTGCTATAATATCTATTCTATAACAGAGAATATAATCCTATAGTAGTAAAGTTTAATTCTACTTTAGTCTCTCTTAATAGATCTTATTTTATAATACAAAATAAATTCTATATCAATTAGATATAAGATTTTACTAAACTTAGAACTTTGTAGGCTTCATGTATTTAAGGTACTCTTGCTTTCAAATACTCTTGATAGTAGAATTAGATTCAATTAGAAATTATTCTTAGTATTTATATTATACAGTAATAATAGATATTTTTAGATAAAATATTTTGAGGGATATATATCTACTCATTATCTTTTCGGAATTTCTTCCTAAGTATTATACCATCTACACTTTTATTAATTTAGTTATAATCTATACTCATTGTTACAGATTACTAGCCCAAATATAGAGAAGATTCCTATATCTATATGTTTTATATACTTCACTTAAGCCGATTTATTTCATTAATGAATGCTTAGCTAAGATAACTAATTTCAATCTGTAATATAACACCAATCCTCAATACTATCGAATTATTAATTAGTAGTATTATAGAGTTATCTATTTTATACTTTCAGCAATATTTTCTTAATAGCATCTAGTATTTATTAAAAATAATTTTTAACTACTTATAACTCTATAAATAAAGAATTATAAGTCACAAACAGATTATCATTAGAGAGGCATCAATGCATGGAAGATTATAAAATTTTAATTTATCTCAATATTAATATTAATCATAAAGTTATTACTAGTAATAGATAAACTTCCATATAGATTTAGTTAACCTTAATAAAAGGTCTTATAACTTTATGAATATTACTCTAATCATAAAATAGATTATGGAAATAAAATCAGGATAATATATAGGCTTAGATACAACTTCAGAATATTAAATTTAGTAAACTTTATATTTTGACTATAGCTTTGGTCTTGGTTTAGGATACACTCTCTTATAATATTACTGGACGCACTTTAGTCTAAAGTATGCTCTTTTAGCTTTATGATTTTATTTATTTTTATCAAGTTATTTTTCTAAAGTTTAGGGTAATAACTTCAGTTTAGGGTAATGCCAAGTCCTTAGGATAACAGCTAGCACAGCTAGTATATATATATATAGTTAGCATATTAATCTAGGTATAACTATTAAACTATTAATTAGATACCTATGAAACTTAAACCGTAGCTCCTTCAATGATCTATAGACATGCTATAAAGGTTTTAACTATCTATGATGATTATAAACTACTCTGAGATTCATACTCATGTCATATACCTATGTCTTTTAGACAAGTAATAGAAATGTTTCTACTATACTACTAAGAGTATACTTAGAGTCTATATAGATATCTAAAGTTATTCTATAAGAGCTCAAGTACCTATAGTAGGGCTAGATATCATCTCGTAATAATTGGTAGCTAAAAGAGAAAATTACCGATGTAGCTTCTATATTCTAATATAGCTAAACTCGACTAGACTAAAGAAGGTCTATCTGTCTGAAGGGTGTAGAATTCTGGTCTTTTATAGATACTTAAATATTAACTAAGCTAGACATATAAATTGTAATTCCTATTATGATGAATACAAGATGAATTATTTTAGATAAGTTATAGAAGGTAGTAGAAAGGTATAGAAACAGAGCTAATAGTAATATATTAGAGAATAAAATCTTGTAGAAACTGATAAAAGAAAAGACAAGAGTTTCGAACCTAGTTACTACCCATTACAGCTAGTGGTAGAAACAAATAGAAATAAGGCTGATGGAAGGAATAAGATAGAAAAAATTATATAAGTCAGAGAAATAAGTAGAATAAGATAAAAACTAAAAAAAACAAATAATATAATAACTAAAATATACTAACCTAAGATATCCTAACTACCATAATAGGCCCAATACTAAAACAGGTAATAAAAAAAAAGAATTAAAGAAATCTGAAAAATATAGAAAACTAAATATAGGAAAAAATTATATTTCTTATATCTTTCCTTCTTAAAAAAATCCTCTGCTGAGAACTAAACCCATATATCATAAAAAAATAAAATGAAAACACTCGATAATTAACTTTTAGAAGACCTATGCTTGAACTTTCACTTCTTTAGCTACTTAACCATCTATAATAACATATCACAATACTCTTACACTGCATCTACTAGAATATTATCTGCTGGCTCCTATATGTTATCTTCATCTCTCTATCCTTCCCACTTAACGAAGTACTAGGTTTTTCTATTCTTCTTCATACTATACTAGATAATCTACTCAAATATATACCTAGAACCAAGTGCATTATATTTGGCTGGTCCTAGCTTAGGAAGAGATTAAGATAGAAAAAGGTTATCAGGGTTACTATACCATAGTATAAGAAGAGAAGAGTAGACTTTGATATATCTAGATGGAGCTAGAGAAGTCTCTACTGTATAATTATTGGTATTTGGATTAATTATAGAGATAAGATATAGTTCAAAATAGATTGGTTTCAACTTAAAGTATTGATATTTGCAATTAAAGATAGAGTAATAGATCTTAATAAGATCACTAACTTGGTACTTAGGGCTAGCTTGTCACTTTTTATTGACTTATCGTATTATTTTTACTCATACTATTTTTATCTTCTCCTTAATTACTGACCAGATTGCTTGTGTTAGGTTATCAGGCCTTAGAGAGGGGATGTTAGAGATTATTGAAGTATTATGAAATATAGATGAGAACTAGAAGATAACTATATGAAAAGTTGTTCCTCTTATAGAATTGATAGAATTATAAATAGCCTCCTGAACATGTGAAAGATTATGAATCCAACTCCTACTATGTTCCTGCTACTTAGCTTAAAGAATAGCTAAAACTACTTTGTTTGCAATTTCAGTTGCCTATCTATCTCAGGATGATAGATTATTAATATTAATTGTTAAATATTATTTATCGAGCAGAAGGTCTTTCAAGTATTAGAGGTAAATAAATAGTCTTAGTCTATCATGATATCTTCAAAATAGCCAAAATGGAGATAGATATATAGTATAAAGAGTTCACCTAGGTTTTCTACTATATATTCAAGAGGAAGAGGAATAAGAATTATATACTTCATGAGTTAATAAATGATAGTCTAAATATAATCTATTATCATCCTAGAGATTGCAGACTTAGCTTATAGGAGAGCTAGGAAATCTATTATCAGGTGCATGAAAGGCTTGCTAGGGATAGGAAGAGGATAAAGGAGGCTATAAAGCTTCTAAGTCAAGTTCTTAGTTATCTAATATACTGCATATGTCTAATACAATAACCGAATATCTTTTCCTATCTTAGGTCAAAAAAAGTTTTTGATGAGTGTACAATATGTTTTAGTAAAGTTAGCATAATTAAGAATAGAGTACTACTTCTCGATAAAGGCATTTTTGATCTCTATATTATATACTAGAATATTAGGAATACATAACTATACTTGGTCATTTTTTTTTTTTTTTTTTTAAATTCATTACTCGCATATAGTATAGCCACAGCGAGGTTTAGATGGGCCTAATGCCCTAAGCCCCCTGTCCCCAAGACAAATCTAACTACTTAAAATTCTCTTGGAAATAGACCCCTACCATCAATTTAATACTTCCGTTCTCACCACCTCGATCAATACGATTATAGGTTGGAGAAAAAGGTCTCCACTATGTCAACAGGGACCTCGACCCCGTTCACCATCTCCTTTCTAATTATCACTTGTAGACAATTAATCTCCTCCCACGAGCCAAACCTTCTGCCCAACCACTCACCCTCTTCGCAAACCAGAGCAATATGCTCCTCAGTTTCATCATGTCTGCTATATTCACGACAGGACATATCTATATCCCCTATTCCTAGTTTCCACTGCCACACCACCAGATCACCCTTACTAGTGCAGCACCAGGAATAGTTTACCACCACCCTTCTTTGCCATCAGATCACTCTTCTCATGCCAAAACTGCTAACCCTTCTCTCCTCCCTGCATTTATCTTTATACCACTGTCTCACCCCTCCCTCGGTGATTACATTACCATCCCTCTAGGCTGCGCCTTCCTTCGCAAGCTCGTCTACGTTCTCATTTTCCGCAATGCCCATATGGACTTTTACTCAGGTGAAATGGGATTTAGAGTCAGCCTCGGCGAGCCTCTGCATGACCCGTACCATATCAGTCGTCCTTACCTTACCCCTCTTGCCTACCTTAACGATCGACTTTATGGCTACCTAAGAGTCTGTAAGGACCAAAATCTCCTTGTCCCCACTAGCTCCCTCTAGCACGTCCCGAATACCCCTAATCTCTCTGTCCTATACTATCGCTGCACATCCTAGTC